>JAPDSC010031145.1:37866-49225 GCA_026290005.1 Latrodectus geometricus | reverse complement strand
TATATATATATATATATATATATATATATATATATATATATAAATTCTAAGCAATTACACACAATCTAATTATTGTTAAAAGTATTTGCTTTACTTTTAAATAATATCAAATGTATATTCTGATTTAAAATCATATTTTAAATTAGAAAGAGCAAACAAATGTTCTTAATAACTCTGTTTTATGTCCTAAAATAAGAAAATGTACGAATGAATTAACTCATATGATGTTAATTATGTAAACACAGTAACAATATTAATGAATAATAAATTAAATGCTTAAAATCTCAAATTTATTATTTTAGTAATAGCTCTTTTTTATGAACAATAAAGAACAAATTTTTCAAAGCTATCTTAAGATGTCTAAGCCAAAATGTATTTTTTAAAAATTAAAAGAAATAAGGAAAATAATTTTTTTCTATTAACACATGAAAAAATGTTTTATGCTACATTTGAAGGAATTAAAGAAATAATTATGTTTTTCTCGAAGCTGTTGAAAAAATCTGCGATGAAAAGAAAAATTGCTTGTTTTGAAATGATATTTTTGGCACAAAATGTACGTAAGTTTTTATGCATATCTATAAAAACAGAAAGGGAAACTTGTAGATGACATTAAGAAGAAAAAAATAGCTTTAGTGTTTACTTAAAAATAATGAGAAATTTAAGGCATATGTTAAATTATGTTTTTTAACCTGTGGTGCATTTTGTAGTAATCTTTTTCTTTCTAAATTGAAATCATCCCATGTTTATATGAAGTTTTCAAAACTGTAGTACCATAAACTTAGGATTTTATAATCTTATCTGTGTTATCTACTGTAAATGAATACAAAAACATGCAAACAACTCAAACATTTAAATATATTGAAAAAATGAACTTATTTAGATTGCTGTCTGTTAAAAGTTGTTAAAAAGCAGTGATTAAAGTTTTGAACATAGATTTTTTGACTGAATTTAATTTGCCATCCTGCGTTAAATATCTTAAAAAACTATATTCTTAATATTTCATTGAAATTCCTAACAAATAATATTTAATTTTTAAAATAAACAGTGATATTTTTAGATAGGTTTTCACTGAATATTCATGGTAAACCAAAATTTATTTTGGGAAAAAAAGATTGTGAGGCGTATCAGTCCAAGAAAACTTTTGGTAAGTGTGTGTATTATTATTTCATATCAATAAGAGGTGTGTGAAATGGGAATTAGCTTTAAGTGTCTGAACCTTTTATTTAGAATGTCACAAAAATATCTATAGAAAACAGTTACAGAATCTCATGGATTATTGTATTATTCCTCATAATCTAATAGGAGACAAGTCTAAGTGCATAAGCCATAGAATCTCCAAAAACGATGAAAAAATAAAGGAACTATTAAAAACGTCCAATCCTATTAAGATGAATACATAATATGTGATCGGGAGAAGCTGCATAGACTTCCAATTGATGTACATCAGATAGGTATTTTGCCTCTGATTAAAATAGTGATTATTGATGTGTTCACTTGTGAGCCTACAATTGATTACCAGGTTCAGTGTTGATAGTAAGGATGTTGGCAGTAGTTATTATACCAAGTGTAATGTTTGTAACATTATTTATAACTTTTGATTTCAGTCTTTTATCTTGGAACTGATTTTAGAGAATTTCATTTTCATATCATATCATAGGCTTATCCTTGATCGAAATGTTGGAAGTTTCATTAAAAGATCGAAAAATTCCTATATGAAAAGTGATCCACAGAATGCAGATTTCTCACTGCTTACAAAGATGGTAAAAGTACTTGCCTTTGAAATAGTAGTTTTGTTGCCAGATTTGTTCCAATTACACATGTGATTGATATCCCTTTTACAAATCAGTTGAGATCCATATATTTGTAGTTGATATTAGAGATTCAGTAGCATGACTGCCACATTAAGAGACATTAATTTAAGAATAAAAACAGCAGACATATGGACTCTTAGCCTTAGAATTTCTCTAAAAATCAGGGGTCCTGATGATGATTCTGCTACACAATGGCTGTTGTTATCTTTATTGTCCTCAGTATAAATTTCTATATGAATTAATGGAGTTTAGTCAATAACATCTAAAGCAAATTGCAATAAGTGCTCAGACAAGTCATCTTTTTTGTTAACATGAACCATGAGCTCAGTTTGGACGATCTCTCCATTATGTTAAGTACTGCTCTCAAACAATGCCCCTTAACATCCTGTGTAAAAAATCCATCGAGTGAATATGTGAGAAAGGACTGACTATTTTTTATATTTGTTGATTTGTCCAATAATTAATGTAAGTTGAAGTATTGTTTTGATAGCTAAAACTGTAGAACTTGTTGAATGACATCTTCAGCTTCTAATCCCATTGATCACTTCATTTTGGCTAATAGCTTTGTTTATGGCTGAAGGGTAGGAATTTAATAAAACCTAAATATTTTTACCTAAGCTAAATTTAAAATATTTAAACCTAGAGACAAAAATTAGTCTCTTATTATAATTTAAGTATGTCGGTATAGTATACTCCAAATTGGGTCTTCCAATTAGAGAATACTATGTTATCAGGAGAATGCAAGAGGGCCATTTATTTATGCTCAAATAAGATATTCAGGTAAAAGAAAAAATTTAGACTTCTGCCTTTTGATTTTTCTGAGCTTCATTCTACAAATCTGTATATTCTTTTTTTTTCATAATGATATCGTGCTCAACCGACAGTGACAGCAGAATTTATCTGGTGTGTGATTTTTACAGTACTGTGACTTTTATCAAAGATCACAGTACTTTATATTATGAGTGAAGATCAGAAAAATTGATGAAGATGATGGACGATTTCAATTAAAAATCTCATCAGAAAATGAAAATAATCTCCCAAGGGAAAACGCAACTCATCACGATTCCAAGTTTTTGTAGGCCAGTGATATTTATACCTTATTTAAGTTGTACAAGCTTGAGAAGAAACGAAAAACAATGGATGCTTAATGCAAGACATTATATAAATAACAATCCTAAAAATTATATCAAATCAGAGAATGATTAATTTTGTAATACTTTGTTGCTTTAATATTGTTGGCTGTCCATTTAAAAGACATAATTGGGATTTTTAATGATTTCACATTATTTATCATAATAAAAATATTTTATATATTTCATGGCTAAAATTTTATGTTCTTAGATATTTATAGATATGGATTTATTATTAAGTTAACAAGTTTACTTCGTATTCATTTTACTAAAAATTATTATGTTCATAATTGTGGGAATAATTTTGGAGGGGGGGGGGGTCATTATGACATTCGTTTGTAAACTTTTCATTATTAACAAATATTCGAATTACAAATAATAATTTTGGATTAAATTATTATGTAAATGCTTTAAACTTATGAGTTTCTCATTTTTCTTTGGACATTATCTCAATCATTTGCTTTAATTCGTTTTTGTTCAATCATATGGCAAAATTAAAAAAAAAAAATGTTTTCAAACTTTGGGAATGACAACAACATTAACATTCAAAATAGGACGGACATAAAAATAATTTTAATATACATCTTAACTAGAAAGTTGGATTTTTAATCGAATGTATTGCAGAATGCTATTGAGCTTATTTGAAATTATATTATAAATGAGTATCCTTACGTTCATTTTCTGAATAAATTTATCCTTTAATTTAATTAGAATTTTCATTTAAGAAAATAATTGTTTATCTTATGATACTACATGTTAATTACTAGAAGTTTGTCCAACACAACTTTCATATTTATTTTTATCTTTATTATTTTACTTGTTATATAGTATTTTTCATAATAAATTTATTTAAATTATAAAATCGTTCTATTTATGATACTTTACTAAGTACTTTTATGAATATAACCAATTTTTTTTATCGAGACGAGTATTTTTCCAAAATTTCATTGATCACAAAAATAAAATTAAAAATTCACGAGTAATAAAATTATTTTTTTATGAAATTAATCTAGCAATAATAATTTTTTGTCATATATCATTCAAATATTTAACAATATAATATTGAAAATTTTAAATTATTTTTTAAATTGCACTCTGAAGGTTTGAGCAATATATAAAATATAGGCAATACATTCTTTCTCTGTAAAGAACATAATGTTGCTAGGTATTTCAAATTAGAAAATTAAACAGCTTTATACACAAAAGCTGGTATTGCAATTCTTCAACGTAAAAATCTCAGATATTTAATAGTTTTGAAATTTTTCAGAAAAGAAATGAAAATAATTTATAGATTATCAGTTCTAAATTTCATAGGTCTGCTGCTATGTAACGAGAGTTGTGTAGATTTAGTTTTAGATAAGAATATTTTTTAAATTTCAGTGCTAATATAATCGCATTTTTAAATGAAAGGAATGTTACGTATAAACATCCTTTTCTAGAGATTTTAAACATAAAATATTTCATTGATTATAAATTAAATGATTTTCATAATTAGCTTTTTTATAATCTCAAAAAAATTAAAATATACTGTTTCACAATTTTAAGTAAACACACATATAGTTATGTTTTTTTAATTACTTTATTTACATACATAATTAATCTGTATTCTTTTAACACTCAAACTTATTATATACACAAAGAGGGAAATAAGTTCAAAATATCGTTTCAATATATAATTTCAAAATCTTTAATGTATTCAAAGAGAAACAAATCTAATCAGTATCTCTGATTAAGTACTTCTGAATTATTTTCTAAAGAAAATATTAATCCTGGATTGCTAAAAGCAGTAGGTCCTTCAGGGAGGTGAAACATTTGTCTGCACTTTGACTCGCAATTTCCCAGCAAATAAATGAGTTGTTCAAGGTAAGTGGAGTTTCCTGCTGATGTAGCTCTTAGAAAATAATTGTGAGAATTAATAGTATAAACTACAAACTGTACTTATCTTTTGTAAATATATTATAAGAGTAGATATATAAGAAATACTTATAAAGTATGAAATACAATTAAAGAATTTGTTTCTCTTTAAACAGAGAAACTGGAAAATGTATGTTCAATTTAAACATTTAATCATTTTGAAAATATTATATAAAATATATATATATAAGACTTTTTAGTAATATAAAACATTGAATTTTGGTAATATAAAATTAATTTATGTATGAAATTTTAATTTATTAGAATAATATTAAATTTATCAATTTATTAAATCATTAACTTTTGAATATCACAGTTAACCTATAATGTAAAATACTATTAAAATGTCATTAATGAACTCTCAACTGAATAATTAATTTTTATTTAACAATTAATAAGAAATACCTCAATAAGTATACTAGAATACGATTTTCTGGTAAAACCAGAGCATTTTTCATAAAATATTTTTTAAATAAATTAATAAACCATAAAAAATATGTTATATTGACATTTTTCTTCATTAAATTTATAGTGCAATATAATGAATGGATTATGAATAAAATAATGGATTATAAAATAATAATTTAGAAGCAATACTAAGTAAAGTTAACAATAGTGTTTTATAACATTATTTAAGAATCAAGTGATTTCAATATTAAATCATGTTTATATCAATTCTGAATAGAAAATGTAATTATGTTGATGAAGCAAAAAAATGCTTTATTTTTTTTAAATTTGTTGATTTAAAATTTCTGAACAGCTTTGGAACTCAATTAAAGAAATGTATTCAAAAGCATTATAAATGCAAATAGAAAATAAATTAAACATGTTACACAGTTTTTTTTAATTGCATATAATTAAAATCATCAATCTGTTTTAATAAGTAAAATGTATTCAAGGATAGAAAATGGACTTCAACAATAAATTAAACATAAGGACTAATTCCTTTAAGAAGAGAACAGTTTGTTAAATATATATTTCTATGCTTTCTCCCATGATAGAGAATCACTATTCTTTTCTTCTTGTTATTTTCTTATATAGCTTCCGTATTTACCATGAAATTAAAAAAAATCAATTTGATATAATGGTATTAAATTTTAATTACTTTGTTGCTAGTAAAATAAATTTCTGGTTAACTTAAATTTTCATTCACGAAAACAATTTATGGAAAATAAAGGAACGTTTAGTATTAAATTCTTCAAATTTATTTGGTTAAAATTATTCAAATCAATTACAATATAACTTGACCTGTGTTTAATAAATATGTGAAAGAATCTATCATTTTAATTTATTAAAACAATAAATATCCACTATTAGTAAGAATATATATGTAATGTGAAAACAGCTCTTATAATTCTCCTGTTAGATTATTTGCGTACCTTAATTGAATAAGATTATTTAAAGTTTATTTATATAAAACATTTCACTGATTATTTATGTCTGCATGCACACTACTGTTCAATATATTTTTCCATCGACAAATACATGAAAGGTAAAAAATAAAAATAAAAGAAAAAAAAAATCATACGTTTATATTTATGTTACTATAACACTTTCAGAAAAATTGCGATGCAATGTATTTTGATTTCAACAAGTGCTAATGGAGGTTTCTCATTTTAGATGCAGCTAAATGTGATATGATTAATAAAACGCTGTTGATATATACTCAAATGCTTAATATACATAGATACCAAACAGTCTTTAAAATTAATTACCCATTTTTGTATTTATAATGGTTTAATAAATTTTAGGCATGAAGATTGCTTGCATACTTAAAACTGAAAAAGAAACTTTGGTTAAAAAAAATTAAGTAACCTAGAATGCGAATTTTTTTTATTAATAATTTATCAACTCTTTATATGGAATCTAAAATTAATTGAAGTATAAATAAAATATCAAACGAATCAAAATAGTTTTTTTGGGAAAACCCGATTTTACATCAAATGATATTACAAATTATGCAATATATTAAAGGGAATTTCAAAACTCATGACAGAAAGCTATTTTAATTGATAAATTTAGACATTTTAATTTAACAATTTTTCTTTTATTCAAATTTTAGTTTATTATTTTAAATGCTTGAAATTATAGATTATTTATAAAAAGCAAAATGAAGCATGTCAACATTATTTTTTAAATCATTATATATATTTATCAGATTGAATCACTTAAATTAAATATATTACATAACCGAATGAAAGAAAATAATGAAAAAGCAATCATTCAATGTTAATTTCCACTATTTATTAAATAAATTTTTCTTTGAAAATATTATTACTATTTCCTTATTTGAACAATCTGCTGAACTGTAAAAATGTTATATTCATATTAATTTCATTAATTACAGATCTGAATAATAAAAAGATTCAAAAATAAAAAAATGAGCAAATTCATAGAAAAAATGACTAACTCTTTTTATTATTTAAATTTTTATCTTCATTTATCTTAATTCACATTTATCAATAATTCATAAATATTCAACCATATAATATGTAGTTTTTAAGTTTTCACCATAAAATTGGAATTCAATTTTATAAAGCCACTTTTTTTAAAAAATCATAAATAAATTTTAAAAATTAAATTCAAAAGAAAAAAAGCATATACATTTTTTACTTTTTTTTTCACTGCGTAACAGATTTTATAAAATTATAAATAAATTATTTAGCCTTCATTCCTTAATATAGTTCAAATATTAACTTTTTATATTTGTGTTTTTCATGATATAAATAAAACCATAGTTATGTAGAAAAAATTGAATCATGATGCATGAAGCAGTCTACGTTCCCTGTGTTTCATGTTATGTCTTCTGCGCCAGAAATGATTAATTGTTCCCTGTTGCAGAAGATGTCAAATTCTTTGACTGTATGTAATTTTATATCTGACATAAGAGGATGATTCTAAGTGAAAGGTGATAAATTTATTGCTCGGTAATATTTTCTATTTAAAGAGTATATTTCTATACATTTGTACTATTTTTATGTAATACAGGATTTGTGTTGTGCTTACCCATGTTAAAAGTTTGAATAATTTTCTTATTGATAAATCAATGCATGTGTTGTTTTTGCTATTAATTCATAATGTTTAGTAAAAACTAAAAAATCTTAGTATGTAAAAGGAAAAGATTTGGAATTTGGCTACAAATATGAATTTGAATTAAAATTTTGACAAAATGGAGAATTGTGTTAACTTTTATTAAAAATTATAAATAAACACATACAAACACAAACATAAAAATGTAGTATAAATATTTTTTTGAATTTTTTTACAATTTTTTTAATGTATGTTGTAATGAAAAATTAGATGTAAATATAGCTGAAAATTTATTTATTCATGAATACTTTTTTATAAAATATTTTCTGTTTTCTCTATATAAGGTTTCCAAAATTTTGGTACGATTTGATATTTTAGTAAGATAGCAAGTTAATTTAAATGCAAAAAAAGCATTTAATAAAATGTAATAAACGGCAAAATGCAATTTATAAAAATTATTCCAGTAGCACATTTAAATTCTTTATTTTTACTGAAGCACTTGTTTTAGAACATAATTTTTCATGATATATTATTTGATGTTTACAGATCAATAATAATAGATATTTTTCAAACATCTTTACTATTTTGATAGCTTTCAAAAGGATATTTCATTGAAGATTAAGAATATTTATGAATATTTAAAAAAATAAAACAACAAACTTTTATGAACTATTCATGTGGAATTCAAAAGCATAACTCTTCACTCACTATTTAAAAAAAGCTTTTTTGGTAAACTTCTATTTCAAGAAATATATTTTAAGCGTTATATTCGGAGAAAAATTCCTAAAATTTTATTCCTTTCTATAGCGATATTTAGCCCAATTAATCTGGGAAATCCCTAAAGAAATTGGGTATAATTATGTATTCATGTGTTAATAATAGTTAAATATAATTACTTTTCTAAAATGTATTGATATTATAAATAAGTACTCCTATTATATATTTGCTTACACATCTAATATTTTTTTTAAAACATTACTTTAAAAACACTATTATTTTCCAACACTTTTAAAAATTATTTTATGTTTAAAACAACAGAATAGTCTCAGGAATGCTCAAATAAATTTATCTCAATATTAAACTAAATTAAAAAGTATCATATGCAAATTAAAGTAAAGTATTTCAAATAATGTATGAATAATTGGAAGAATTCCATTTCAAATCTTCTACATAGCAAGATTTCGCATTAGGACAGGACAATGACAGACTTGCAAATATAATAGGATTTAGTACTATCCCAAACAAGCTTAATGAGGAATTCAAATGAGTCGTTATGATGTTGCCTCTAACAGAATGTTCTGACAGTAGGCATAAACCCAACTCGCACACGGAAGCGAATATTGCATTTCAGTGGAGCGTGCCATCGTTATGTGATGAATATCAGTCCATCGTCTCTTGATATCTACTCACGATAATTAGATATGATGCTCTTCAATTATTTCATCGAAATGATATGTTAAGAAACCAATTTCGATATTTTTGAAAAAAATTGCTTTTCAGTATTAATTATTCATATTTTATCATTTTTTTCGCATAATAAACTAAAAACAATATCATGAAAATGTAATAACATTTTTATGATAACATTAGTTAGTTTTTTACTTATTTAAAATTTTAAATAAATTAGAATAATGGATAAAGTTCGTTGAAAAGATTTGCGATGTTATTTATCAAAAAGTTCACCAATATTCTGTATACACACAGTTAAAATGCTTCTTTTTATATTTGATGTTACCATTTTTTTTCCTCCTTGACTAAAGGTTATTTTCAAAAAGAGTTGACTTCATTAATGAAATAGTGTAAATCTAAAATCAAGAATTTTAATTCTAATAATAACTTTTTTAAAAATCCCAATATCATGTGCTGCATGAAATTTTAAAGTAAATGTAATTTGATTCACAGAAATTATGTCTTGATATTTTACACCAGAAATCATTATATTAAAAGTATAGGAATTATTTATTAACAGTTTCATAAAATATTTAAAACAATTTATTAAACTAAGAAAACAATATAAAATCAAAATTAAATAAATTAAGTCAACATTTGAAAAATGTGATTTAAAATGAAACTTCTATATATTATATAATTATATAATGAATGATTAATTAATAAGCACAATTCTTCGAAATGGTATAATTTTTCTGAAATTTTAAATAATGCAATTATCTTTAATTAAAAATAATTAAAATGTTTTTGAAAATTAAAATAGAATTAGAAAAATATTTACAAATAAGAAGAAAATTATGATATAAAAATATAAATTAAATTTTACTTTAAAATGTTCAGTCAATCTATACAAAATTTTCAAAATGATGTCTCACAGAAACTTTCTTTTCCCACAGAAACTATTCTTTTTATTCCGTTATTTTCTTACTTAAAATTGATGTACAATTTTCCGAAAATTAAAAAAAAATATTACATAAACCTATCAAACCTTTTCTAATGTTGAAAATTTTGCAGTTTGCTAATATGTGTGATTGAAATATTAATGCATCACATTCCTATATAACTTTTTTAATATGGTCTTTTAAATTTCAGGGCCATAAAAAATTTTGTAATATCTAATATTTTCATAAAATTTGAGTTACCAATCATTTTAAACTTCAGTGTCGGTACAAATTTTCCTGATTAGCAAAACACTTTCCAGAGGATTGGATAAAATTCAGAAAGCGTGATAAAATTTTATCTCTATTCATTATTTCATGATTAAAACAATTTATCTCAACATACGAAAACTTGAAAGAAGGATCATGGAAAATGCAAACTATTTCAAGCGAATCTTTACACTCACCGAACAAATACTATGAAACATGGACCATTCAAAACTCTTTTCTGCTACTAAATAAGATTACGAGAAAACGGAAATATTTTGCTTGATTACCTGCCTATTTTAAGTCTCATTTGTGTGAGTACAGATGCATACCTAAATTGGAACACAAGTAGAATGTTGGAAAAGGAAGATGACATAAATCCAAAATCGTTATAGCAGACATATTTGAACACAATTCTTATAAATATCAGTAAAGTTAGTTTCACAGTAAACTTAAAGGATGCACATTGAAGCATAATACGAAAATCAGTTTTAAATTGCAAAAGATAAATATTTATATAATAATTACTATTTTCATATCGTTATTAAATTAATGAGCAAAATTTTAATTTCATAAATTCTATAATTAAAAATGTATTTGGTAAATAAGTCAATAATAGCTAAATGTAAATTCACAAAATTATTATAGCTAACAATCTATTGTTTTATGGGTTATGAAATTTTGTTTACTTAATATTTTGGACTGTAAATGTAACAAAAATTAGACTAAATTTCTAAGCATCAGCGTACATAAAATAAGAGGTTTTTCATTGAGTATAAATGTTATCATAATTATTACAAATAAAATATATATTAAGAATAAAATATATATTAAAGTATGCATATGAATTGAATAATATTGATTTTATATTTCTTGAATA
>JAPDSC010031145.1:23482-37466 GCA_026290005.1 Latrodectus geometricus | reverse complement strand
ATATATTATTTCATCATCTATATAGTAATTATATATTTTGAAATTCAAGTTATGTCCAAATAATTACCCAGAATGAATATATAAATTACATAAAAATATATTTGTTGTTACCTAATATTCATTATTTTAATCTTATTAATATTTCTTATTAATTTTTCCAGATTTAAACGGAAATATGATTTAAATAATATTGTACACACAGAATTCCCAAATACATGAGTTTGGTTTGATAGTTTACATATTTAAGAAAATTTAGTGATTAATTAAGAGTAATTTGAGAAGAAATATTGAAAAAGCTATCAAAATTAAAACTATCTTATAAGTCAGTATTATCTTTCTTAAATACTCATATATATAAGACTTTTAATTGCAGTAATTTTTAAAATTATTTCAATTTTTATAACATGAACAAAATTAGCCTTTATTATTAATATAGGAACGAAAGATAGTGTAAACAATATAATGTGGTTAAATGTGTTAGAAAATTTTATTTCAGAGTTAGCTTTAATGACAAATACTGTTTTTTTCAACTTAATAAGAAAGATTTAGGAGTTATATAATTATTTTAAAATCGATATACATCAGTATCAATTCTTTTGTTGAAAGATTTTAAATATTAAACCATACAAATTATTTTTAACAATTACGAGAAACATAAAAAAAGCCCTATTATTTTGACAAAAATCCAAAATGGAGGTAAATATAGCAATGCATTTGACGAGAAGATTTTGTCAAAACTAACTTTGATGTAAGGATCAATAATGATATCACTAAAGTAAATATCTGATTAATATCAAATCAGGTTTACCAATATAAATATTGGAGATTGTTAAAAGCGATAATATTTTGGATTGTAGTTTCCACTTGAGACAGCAGAGATAATAAGTGTGCAGGAAATAATTCGAAAGCATAGAAGCTTAATTAGAATAAACTGACAATGCTTAATATTTCCAAACTAGTAAGATATTGCAGAGAATAAATTGTTTTAGAGTATTGAGAAAGTCAGATATACATTTATATTAAGTTTTTCATAGCACAAGGTTTTTTACTCGTAATACATGTATGCAAACTTATAAAACATTTTTTTATTTATAATTTTAATCAAGGCAAACATATTTTCTTTTTTTTCACTTCTTTGGAATACCAGAACATATAATTCTAAGAACGAAATTATCGAAACTATTCTTTCTGTATGGTAAGTTTTGATTATATAACATGCTTAAAAAAATAAACTGCTAATTTTGCTTAGTAAAGGTATTTCTGACATTTTTATTTCAAAAATGTCCATATAAACTTCTAATGGTAATAAATATGCAACAAAAATATAATTATACAACCAAAATCATCATTTATTGAAAGGTAAAAAATTTCATCAACGACGTGATGATTGAAAATACTTCTTTTTGGATTCACTGTTTTAGTTAAGTTTAAATTATTTGAAAAATTTCAAATTTTTAATTCCCTTTTTATTATAAAATTTTATAACACAACACCGAATGTAATGTTTACATTGAATTATATGTTTTACTTTGCGTACTACTATGAGTCTAAAATGTTTGTATAATTACTCTGGAAAAATAATTAAATTGAAAATTTTAGTGCATTTTTAAATAGGTTTCATGTTAATGTTACTTAGTATAGAAAATAGGAAAACTAAAAATTATGTAGTATAATTTTTAAGGCAATTTAAGTTTTTAAATGGTGCTAAATATGGCAATGAAAGTTTTAAAGACAGCAAACACTAAATAGAAAGTACCAAAGTGTTTTGTGGTTTTATAAGTAATATAGCAATTGTTAGTAATGATCTGTTGAATTTATTAAGCATAACCATTAGATGCAAATGGATATTATTTAGAAAATGTATTTAATTTCAAATAAAATACATTTTAATTAAATTGTTTTGCTCTATTTAAATATAATGGTAGTTTCTATAATATGTTGCACTTACGTATTTCGTTAAAATATAAACTTTGAAGGACACAAATATGCAAAATTTTGATCAAAACCTAAATGAATAAAACAATAATAAAAAAATATGAGTTATGGACTCAAAAAGACATTTTGTTTTTTCTTCCTTTTAAATGAATCCTTTTATTGGAGATTAATTCAAAAATATATTTTCTCTTTACAAAAACAAAATACTTTACAGCCATGTGAATATACTCTTCCCATAAAAAAACATTTTTTATACTTACTACCTTATATCTCATATAAAATAGATATAAATTTCTGAAATAAAGGTAAAAACATTTAAGCACTGAAACTGAAACTTATTCAAAACAAATGTTTTACTATGAAGATAAATAATAAAATCGAAACTTTTATTTGAGGACTTATTCCCCTAAATGCTAGCGATTGTAAATGAAAAAATATATCTACTTATTAATATTTGAACATTTCTCTTATGGAAAATATGAAGATTGTATATCTACAGACTGATTTATGAAATGTATTTTATTTTTAGAACTTATGAAGTATAACAATTTTCAGATTTAAGCTATTCAAAGCATGAAGTTTTCAAGACTTTGAACGTAATAAGAAAACTTAAAGATATCGTTTTCGTGAGACTTTTCTTTCCTTAATGTAAACTTTGATCTCTTAGCAAACAAGACGAGAAAGGAAAAATGATTTTTGGAGAAGTCTTCCATCGAAGCCTGGAGGACAATTTTTCTCATCTTTCAGCTATAGAAGAATGATATCGTCTTCACCATTTTTATTATTCTTTCGTCAGCGAAAGTGTAAATAAACGGTGTTGAATCTTATTCCAGCACTCGGACATCCTGTTCAGAACAAACGTAAAAGAATAGAGACAGCTCTCAATAACAGATGAATTCTTTCCTTGTGTATTCTGAAAAGACGGAAACGATTCTTACATTTTTCTACTTTTCGACTTTTACGAAGAGATCAGGAAAGCAAATATTCAATTTTGATTGAATCATTGTATATGCTGTGTATTCACCGGATCTCAAATGTAAAAAAAGAAACTAAGTTTAAAGAAATTAATAAATACAGTATAAGAAAGTAGTCTCTTTTTAATGAAAAACTTGAATTTAGTTTCAATTTGTTTTTTGAGTTATAGTTTGGTAAAAATATTAAGTTACATATATTTCAGTACATCAATACTAATATCAACACTTTACATGAACTATTTACATTTGTTGGCTGAGTAAACAGTTTAAGACCAGCAAAAACAAATTTATAGAAATGAAAAAATGAAATGAAAATGATTAAAATAGGATTACTAAATTAATTATGAAGTTTACACTTAAAACTATTGCAGCAAACTAAACTTATATACATATTATAATTGGAATAAAAAGGTACACATACAAAGTTTACATCTGTCAAAATAGAAATTTTAAGAAAAAAAGATTTATTTATTTATTTATTTATTTTATCAAAAGTGAAAAACAATTTCATTAAAAGTAATGCTAAAAGAAGAGTTTAAAAACTTCATTTCGTGGAAAGTTCCTGGCCAAATAAGAATCTCAATCATATCGCGTGTTCAAGTGTTTATCAATAAATAATTCTTAAAATAATTAAAAGGTAAAAAATTGCATTTAAATTAGATGCCTTTCAATTTTTCAGGGGTTGAAAAAAAATTGATATTAAATTATAACTGCAAGCACTTTTTCACCAAATGTTGGAGACTGTGTTAAACAAAGTTAGATGCAAAGCAGTACACCTAACAATTCCCCAAACATTACAAAAATTAGTTCTATGTCAACGAAATTTATTTTTAAAATTGTAAATATACATACATAACCCTTTTCTCACTAGAAAAATTATGAAGTGACTCAACGAGAAGATTTTGTACAAATGAAATACAGTTTAGGTATTTAATTGATCTGAAACCTAATGTGGAAGACAATTGGTATAAACAAGACTAAAGTTTTTTCAATAGTTAGTTTTTTTCATGAAATAAGAATTTTTTAAAGTAAAAAAGAAATGTTTCTTACATCAGGTTAAAAAATAAGTATGTTTTTACATTACATTATATCTTCATATTGTCCTTATTATGAATTGACTAAATCAAGAATGTTGATCAATATATTCGGTTATAATTACTATTTATAAAATTATTATAATAATATTAAAACTATTTACAACTTTAATAATTCAAGTTGAATTGTCATCAATAAAATATTGTTAAATATCATTTTAAAATGTTGGAATTATTTAATTTCACAAAAAGTTTTTTTATTTATATATATAAACACAGGAGAAACTATTATTCATAATTTCATAATTTACTAATATTAAAAAAAATATTTTATCTATTTTAAATATTTATCTCATTACCTGTAAAACTTTTTTCCTAAAAATTTGAAATTCAATCTCTCATTTAAAATAATCACTAGGTATAATCAATAAATTTAAAATAAAGTAATTTTGACCACTATTTACATTCATTTTTGATGTTGTAAGAAACAAATTCTCTTTAGAGAGACTATTTCTCGTTTCTTTGCAGCAATAAATTGCATTTTATTCCCTTACTCTCAAAGTCTCCCTTAGTGCACTTAACTACTGCATTCTGCCATTTACACGCAGTTCCAAGAAATAGTTTCAATAGTAGACGGATAATAGGCACTACATAGCCAATGCCGCTATGAAATAAAGAGTTTAACTTGCAATTTAAAGGCTGATATATCTCGCGGGTGTTTAAATATTCAAGAAAGCGAAAAGAGGGAGCTCTTGTTCGAGCGGAAAATGCTTCACAATGGAGTACGGGCCTCTTTATGCTTCAAAAGGTTTCAAAGCGGAAGGACGAACGAGAACTTACGAAATAAGCGATAGCGGACTTTTCGGTGCATGCTGTTATACTCTTTGCCAAGATCACAACACAAATCAGAAAGTCTCTTGCTTAGCTTGCATGCGTTTGTCTTTCTGTAGTTAGCAATTAAAGATGAAGAGGAAATTGTCGTAAATGAGCCAGACGCATGTATCTCAAGCAGAAGGAAGAATTCAAACAAAGAGACGAATGTCACTAATAGATAATTGTTTTAAATATTCAGCGAAAGCATGGAAATATAATTATTTTATTTCTCAATGTTATAAAATTTATAATTAAATACTAAGATCTTTAGCATTTTAAGAGATAGTTAAATAGTAATTCTTACAAACATAGGTTGATTCAATCGCCATGTTAATGAACGAACTCGTTTGTTAATTAATACATGTACTGAGAGATGCATATATATATATATATATATATATATATATATATTCCAATAAAGTGCATATTCAGACGTATTAATGAACATTAACAATTGGTTAAAGCGACTCATATTCAAATAATTTATATTTTTTAAAATGTGTGTGCAAGTTTCACAAAAATTGCATTCATACATATAGTATTAAATTCATACTTTGAGTTATGAATATATGTACTGCTTTTCAATCCATTTTAATGCAACTTACTATATACTTCGCATTAAATTTTCACTATTGCTTGGATACCATTAATCTTTTTTGTGTCATAATTTAAAAAGATTATATAATTTTTATTTTATAAATAAAAGTTTTTCACAATATTTTAGGGTTAACTGTTTTCTATTTTTAAATGTAAAGTCTTTAAATTTATATTTATTTTGCTATACCACTTTTTTTCGTAGTAATATAAGGTGATTAATAATTAGCTTATAATAAGTAGTATTCATGATTATAGAAATTATTGTACGTATGCACTGCAAATTAAACATGTAATTACTAGCATAGAAATGAGGGAAGAATGATATAACACTAAGATAAAGCACAAAAATCATCAAAAATATTACTTAATTTATTACTAAATTTATTTACTAAATTAAGTAAAATGAAGTTTATATATATTTTTAATTTTTAAAGAGGTTCTTATAAAACTGACTCATTGCCATGACAGTCCTAAAGGGGTTCTGAACTGCATTGCCCATATCTGTTTTCTTGACGGAGTGATTGCAAAGCATATTCCCCTGTCAGGATAACAATAGACTAATGAATGTTTAGTTCTCAAACTTGCTTTTTACTCAATTTTATTGACACATTGAAATAATGTAGAAAGATGTGATTACATCGCCCAAACCAAAGACTGAATCTCTGATCTGTGCCTTAGAAAGTTACTATATATATAGACATTTTCTGCATGTAGGCATGCAGAAAATGAACACTGAATTATCTAACTAAATAAGCATAATGTGAAGAGTTTTTCATCAGACATTCGTAACGCAGATTTTAATTTTGTAATTTCTAAGGTAATTACCAAAGGTCTATCCCTAATTAAAAGTCTTATTATCTTTAATTTATTTATATTGTAATTTTTGAATAAGTCATTTTTTTCATCTTAAAAATTTGTTTTATGTCATATAATTCTAAAATGGATTTAAGAATTACAGTGTGTAAATCTTAGAAGTAATAAAATGTCTAAACATTTAACAAAAAATTTAAATAATTCATTAGTATACTGTTTTTTGTTGTTGAATATTGAAAGTATGCTTTCAAACAGTTAAAGGTTATTTTTATATCCATTCACTAGATGAGGTAAAGTTATTCTAATAAATTTGAAACAATATATTTTGCAAAGATTTTTTTATAAAGTTAAAAACTTGATCACCAGATACAAATTTCCATCATATCCCAAATATCCGGACAAATGCTCAAGGATATCATTTACATTCATGTTATGAGATTTTTTTCATTTTAAAATGACTTTTCCCTTTAGCAATATATTTATTAAATATTTTGCATGGTAAATTGTTACTTTATGTAGCTAATTTATCTAAGCAAACTATTATTATTTTGCAGGATATTTTGATATATTTCTAACTTTTTTTAATACATTTTTCACTTGTATAAAATGTCTGATTTTTTTATATTTCCTTAATAGTTGAAGAAACGATTTTGAAATTTTTTCACATATTTAGCAATTTTATATTTCAAAATTATGAGATATAAATTATTATAATAAAAATAGTTAACAACATAAAAAATATTTAACTTTATATCCGCATAAAAAATAATAAAAGTTGTATATAGAATGAGATATCTACTTTGATTAGACATGGAAACTAATAGAAATTAATTGGACATTAAATTTAAAGTATACTTTTATATTATTACAATTCATTTATGAACTAAAAATTAAGCTAATCAACCAATTATTAACCGCTTAGTATTCTACTTATCAACTAAAATATAAAAATTAGCTGATGTAATCGTGTCATGAAATATTCCCTTTAGAAATTGTACTCAACATTCTGAACAATTCTTGACTTTTAATTTTATGACTGTTATAATTAAATTGGAGTTAATTGAATCAGTATATAAAAAAATTTTTGCCACAAAAATTTAAAAGAATTTAATTTCAATACGATGACAATATTCTGTAGATATTCCTATATGAAAATTCACAATAATTAATTTACGATATAATGATAAATTCTTTTCATGAGTGAATATTCAATCTTATTGTGTATTTGTCATTTTAGTTAACGTGGCAGGTTTTATCTTTAAGCTCTGTGACCAGCAAGATTTACGATTACACTTTTCCAAAGACATTTTAAGCGAAATCTATTGCAGGATTTTAGGGATTGGTCTTTTTTCTCTTTTGCCAATACATCTTTATTTGCCCTTCAGCTTCCGTCTTGATGACGTCACATCACGTGATGGATGACGTGTGAAGAGCTGGGGTGTCACATAAGATCTTTTGTTACCCCAGGGTCAGTTTGCAGCTCCTCTATTTTTGTATTGCTAACTTCTCCACAGATAACCATTTCCTCCTTATCACTACATTCTAATTTATGGAACATATTTTATTACATAGTAACAAGGAAAAAATATTTATTTCTAAGAAATATATACCTATCTTCCTAATTGAATTATTCAATTTATTATTTGATGTGTTCTTTCCTGCGAAATGCGATTATATTTTTTGTTAGTAAAATTCAACAAATTTCTCATTTTCATTTTCTGCGTTGAAAAAAAATAATGATTTTCTTAGTAAAATATAATTTGCAACACTAGTCTTATATAAAGAACATATAAAGTCTATATTTCTAAATAATTGTTGATTTTCTCTGATTTAAAAATTACTTAAAGCAATATTTAATTGATAATATAACATTCTTACAATTTGTATTTGACTTTAATTACTTTAATTTATATTTAATGTTTTGAGGGGGAAATGTGCAGCGTTATAGGGAAAATGTCATTTTAAAATAATTTTTGCTTGCTGCTATGCAATTTCCTTATCAAAACTCATGTTAAAATATTGAAGAGTTTATATTTGATAAATTTTGGGATTTCAAATATCAGAGATAAAAGCAGTTTTTTAAAGATTTTTTAAATATTTTAAAACATTTTGTTTTGCAAAATCTTAAATTTCGTTTGCATTAAATAACGTAAAATGAACCACAGTTTCAAAAAGAAATTTTTTTAAATATTTTTAGCAAATTTTCTTAAGCATAGTGAAGCTATTTCATACAATTGTTTGATTGAAATGTTATTAAAAGTGGACTATTTTAATATAGGAACATTTTAATTACTCTACTGGGCAGGTAAAGGTAAAAAAGAGAAGAAAATGTAGAGCATGAGCATGAATGAGTATGAAATGGAATGCAAACGTGAAACAATGCAGAATACATAAAAATAAGCCAAATTGCATTCATTTGCATTCATGGTTTAATACTATTGAAATTAAAAAACAGAAAAAAATGTTTCATGTCAAGCATTTTTTATTAAATAGAATTTATGAAAAATATTTATTGAAAATGAGAAAATTCTTTTAATTTGTTTTAAGATCCTACTTTTTAACTATTGAACACTACTTTGAATGGATGCAATAATGTTATTGATAGCAGAATTTGAATTTTTTCCGAGTTTCCCAGGTTCAAAACATGATATGTAATACCATAATCAGGAAATAAATTCCTCGTCTATCAGCAATCTTAGTGTAATTCGGAGAGTTTTGCTAATCATTTTATTTTCTAAATATGAGATTTTCTTTCTTTTGTGTGAAACAAAAATTCAGTGTTATAAAAATTCTATCCATAAGGCTTAATGCATAAAGTGTGTGAACATATGCAAACTTAGAATTACAAATATATTTTAAATTGTCTGGTCCATCAAATTGAATTAAAATTTTAAAGTTTTTTAATAAAAAGTATCTGAATTCTTTATTTTGTTGTGTTATATTTTGCGAAAGAATAAATTGTTGTTCTGAATGATGCTATTAATTTTTATTTATGAATTTTGAGCTATAAATGGAGCGTAGAAAATTACAGTTTTGGAATGTCTTAAATTATAATTATAATTACCTTAATGTTATGATTATTTTAAAATTTGAATGTTTAAATGAAGAAATAAAGAATATATTTATCATTATCATTCGTAAAATCTGAGAATGATTTCTAATAATTCAAATCAAACTGATCGTTTGATTGAAATGACATATGGCAGGAAAGTAAGTAGTAAATTTGTCATTGAAATGGAAAAAAAAAATATTATATAAAAAGATTAACCGATATTGAATTTTTATTATTAAGGGAAATCACGTTGTTCTTTTGAATGGGCAATTCATTGTAATATTTATTAGATAATGTTCAAATAAAGAAAGAAAATAATGATAGTTGATTGTGTGAAAAGATTTCATTTTTGTATAAACTTAAAAGATTTTTGCTATACGTTTAAAGAAATGATCAATTACCAAACAGATAAGTAATTATCTTTTGATTTCTCGAACAAATCCCAAATCTTCGAGAGAAACTGAGATTGGAAAATGTTTACAGTAAAAAGTACTCAAGGAATTCTAAAAAGTTTCTATGAGATTCTGGGTGGGTATATAAGATAGTCATTTTGTGCAAACATATAATATATTGTCCTTCTAGTCATTGACAATTACACTATTATCAGTGTGTGGTAATCATCCATTAAAACGACAGTAGAAATCAATGCATATGTAGCTTACAATACTATCGTGAAGACTAAAACTTCATTTCGAAACCCTACATCTATCGATTTTGAAATCAGCGCAATATTCCAGCTAGATTTCAATTTAGGTAATGATGCTTATATTAGAGAATATGTGATGTTCTATGATGATCTGAAACATATTGAGAATACTTGTACTTCCTAGAACTGTATACAAATGTTCTCAAGTACAGTAAATGTTTTGACTCATTTTGGAATATAACTTTCTAATTGGTATAATAAATTTACTGGTATATCAATTTTGTAGTTATGAAACTTATTGTGCATGTTTGGATTTAGTTGTAAAAGTAAATAGTGGTTCCATAGAAAACAGTTGATTACTTTTAGATTTCTATAAATATAAAATGCGAGTAAAGTTTTAATCAGTTAAAATTTATATTAGAAATATTATCCACTGAAATAATAAATGATATTTGTTATATTTTACATCTCCTTTTCTTTGCAAATTTAATATATCTAAGCTGGAATATGTGTTTATTATATCTAATTTAGAATAAAGCAAATTTAATATATTATTATAACTTATTAGCATCTGAATGCAAATTTTTAACTCATATTTAATTGGTTTGAATTGCTTAAATATATATAAAATTAAGAATGTCGAAAAATTGCTTATTATCTATAATTAATTATTCTACTTTAGAGGATTAAGGAAATTTTTTGGAATAATTTTAAGTCGTGGTCTGTCGACTTAAAATTATTCCATCCATTTACTGAAATTTATTGAAATTCATTTGTCATAAATTAAACTGTTCATAAGTTTCACATATTGTCGTCAATTTACTGTATCTTTTTAATTTTATATTAAGTTTGTTCTTAACGTTATTTTTTGTTCTCACCAATATGTCCATAACGAAAGTGTATTTTGTCAATTACCTATGAAAGAAAACATTTCATATTGTCTTGCAGAATCTTGCATTCACTTCCACAATTATTAGAAGATATTTTAATTATTCCTGGGCGCCATATTTTCTGACTCATTTTCTAATTTTATTTGTTATTGTCGTTTAATATATAGACTAAATTCGAAATATTAGTGTTCTTTGTAACATTTAGAAAAATGCAGAAATATTCAGAAATTGAATATTGCAGAAATTTAATATTCCACTGAAAATTCTTGTTCTGAGAATATGATACTTTGATCATGTATCTTAAATCAGACGTACAGTATTTTATTACGTACATATTTTTGAGCCTTTCTATGGTTGAAAATCTGCTCTCTATTTCACATTGAATGTCCTTATACAAAGAATTTATTCAAATTTCAGAATAAGGTCTTAAGAATTTACTAAAACTTGAGATTTTAATCCAGCAATTGATTTCCGTGTGTTGGTAAAAATAATAATTATAGTTGAATTTGTTACTAATTCTGAGTAAACAGGGTACAATTAATAAATTATTTATTTATTTGCTTAAGGCTGTTGTTTCATCTATTACATTTTTTGTGGATAAACTGATTAAAGTATTCATGAAACATGTACACAACTTTCAATACAGATTATTATATGCTTAAAACATTTTTCCTCTTAAAGTCATAATTATTATATAAAAATGAGTATTAACGCAATGTGATTTTTGTTTTATTATACAAAAACATACTTTCTACTTATATTTTTATAAATTCTTGATAAATCCAGATCATTAGAAGAGATCTTACAGAATTTATAAATGTACCAGAGAGAGTTTAATAAGTTTTTCATTATAATATGAAAAAGGGCATTTAATACTAAATTACTCCAAAACATTAACTTACATAAATTTAACACCATAAGAAAAAATTTCTAATCTTATTGTATAGATTATAAACAATTTATTTCCATTGTGTTAGGCATGTATCTTTAATTAACTATTAATACGAAACTATATAATTAAATATTGAGTTATACACATTCTATAATATTCCCTTAAAATGATATACTACTATATTTTGTTAACTAGAACTATTTTTCTCTTAATTATTTATTCCGAAATATGTATTATATTAAACTCATATGTACAAAAAGACAAATACTTTCTACTGAATTTAAATTTAAATTGTTTCTTTCATAATTCTTTGCCTTAAAAAGCAAATTTTCTTCATTACCACAAGCACATTTTCCATAGTTCTTCTTAATATACTTAATTATCTAAATAAATGTCATCAATAAAACAATTTCCCTATTAGCATATTTCAGTGTTTTAAACAATTGAGAAGTCTACTTATGCATTTGCATGTGTTTACTTTGTTTTATTTTTTAATTCATTTATATGATTAACAGTCCCAATAATAATTCAACTATAATTAATTTGACTTGCTAAAATATGCCAACATAGTTAAATTTATCAATATCTCGTATTGTTTGATTTTTATAAATGATTTTTTTTAATCTGAATTCACAGTATAATTATAATACAAGTTCAAAAATTAGTTTGGAACTTAGAAACATGCTTAAATAATACTAATATATTCTTAATAATATTTTTTATTTTATTCTAATATTAAATAAAATTTTGCTAAACTTGCGAAAATTCATTAAGATACAGTAGTTATCTAATTGGCAAAAGAGTTGTTCTGTTAATAGACTATCACGAACATAATCTTTTGTCAAATAAAGAATTCCCATTTATAATAATGAATTTGTTGTGCAAAAATGTTTCTATTAATATTTAAATTTTACTATTTGACAGGTATTAGAAAGCACATCATTATATTTCTCTCTTTCCCTGTATATTTATTCAACCTAAACTATATATTAATTTGAAAAATTATAGAATGAATTTTATGTAGTTGTGACCTATAAATTATATTTTCTTTAATCTTAATTAATGAATTTTTAAAATGTTATAAATAAAGTTAATTTTTTTAAAAAAATAAAAAGAAATGCTACGTAGAATGTGACTTAGTAAAACTATAGTCTGCTAATTATAACGAAATTGATTATAACATTTAAACTAAATAATATAAATACATTTTATTTATATATAATAAAAACATTCAACATGATTTTTTGTAAGATTAGACAATAATTTTGAAATGGTAAATCAAAGGAGAAAATGTATGTAAGATCCATTTCTATTAGACTAAAAATATAAGTATAAATCACGGAAAAAACAAGCATAAAATATATTAATTATATTTTTAAATATAAATGCATTTAAAGGTATTCACTTTACTTAAAATGAAAAAGGTAATGTACAACTTCGAAGTCTGATAATTATAATCATATAGAAAGCAAATATTTCGTACTTTTATTCCTAATTATTTATTATTACTAAAATAATCTAAATATTTTAATATCTAAAAATATCTATTTCAAATTTTTGCAAATAAGAATATAATACTAACAATGTTTAATGTAAAATAAATATGTTTTGTAGTATTTAATAATAAAGGCCAGTTTATTATTAAAGAACAAAATAAAATGACAGATTCTATAAGAAATGTTCGCATCGGCTGTTTGCTTCAATAGTTATCATAAACTTTTTATTCTTACAACTAAAATATTGAGTGTTTTTTTTATTTTTTTACATCCAAAAAAGTAGAGTATTTTATTTTTACAGCTTAAAAACGAATGTCTATGAAAGCGGAATTGTAAAATGCTAAAAACATTCTCTTTCTTTACTAAAGTCTAAAGAGCACGTTTTCACGAGAGAATATCAATGTTGAGTAAAAACAACTCTAATAAAATCTCTCTTGAGAAAACAGTTTTCTTTTCTCAAAGAAAAATGCATTCTGAACCATTCTAAGAGAATTATGTAATCGACAGTGAAGTCAAGTAGATGAAATTTTTTCAAAGGCAGTTCATTTTGTTTCAGATATTTTTCTTTCGGTTATGATATCATAAGCATCAAGAGTGATTTTATTCTTTCAGGCAATCATGCTAAAGGAATTTTAAAACATTCTATATGGCCAAATATAAAGCAATATTCTAACATGAATTTCTGAAATAATTTGAAACATAATACTAATTAAGATAATATAAAAAATAAATAATTGTAAAGCGATTTGTTTCAAGTAAATTATATATATATATATATATAT
>JAPDSC010031119.1:0-17874 GCA_026290005.1 Latrodectus geometricus | reverse complement strand
AAAGTAAATAATTAGAGATCAATTGTCAAAAATGTGAGAAAGTTCTAGGGAAAACCTTGCCTAATCAGTGATGTGTCGGTGTTAAGGTATTCCACGTAATATATATATATATATATATATATATATATATATATATATATATATAGCAAGTTAAACTATTTTTATGATCAACAATTCATTTAGCTTTTCCATGAAAATATAAATTATAGAAATCCTCATAGCAATTACATTAAAAAAGCAATATAGATTTTAAAACCACTCACATGAAATGGATTAAAAAATATATTTTCTTTTGTGTCATTCTGAGATGCTTTGAATAGAGCTTTTAATTATGCACTGTATGTAACGCATTTTAATCTTTTTTTTTTAATAAAAAAACAGGTGTTAAATTCGAAACAATCAGTTTCCATTTTATGCTTAGAAATAAAATATTTTAGAATTCCTTTATTTTCTTTTAAAAGCTGTAACTGAGTTTCTATTTTTAAAAAAAAATCACTTAATATATTGCGAATTTATTTTTTTTGTCAAACAAATAAAATAATGGCTTGCTATTTAAAATAAATGTTGAGTTCGTAAATAAATAAGAGAAGAAATGTATTCAAGTTTCAAAATCCATTAAAGTATTTTCAAGAACATCTTTGATAAGTTTGAATAACTTTAACAGAATAAGAGTATTTACATTTAATATATAATTATTCACAAGAAAAAATATATTATATAAAAGTAAATATTTAAGATATAATGTTGAAGTACATCTAGACAAAGGCAATGTTAAGTAGAGTATTAAAGCTGCATAAAATTCAAATTAACGGTCTCTTTTTTATTTTAAGCAATGAAAAGCTTCTATACTAAAGTTTTTCAATAAAGATGCAATTATTATGGAGAAATGCAAATGTAACACATTTGTGAAGAAAGTTAATGAGATTTGATCATATAATCGATATAACGAAAAATATTTTTTGTGTATCCTGATATTCGATTGAATTCCTTTAACAACCAATGTATTATTATAATACTATTACAGGCTTTTGTCTTCATGTCTATGAATATACTTAAGCATTTCCATTAGGGTAATCACTTAAATATCTTCTTTACTTTTTGACCATTTGCTTTCAATTTCTAAATTGAAATTTATAATATGTCGTACTCATATTAAAATGCAAGTTTTATTTTTTGTATAATTTTTTACCAATATTATTTTGTGAGAATCAAATTAATTAAGAGTTAGAACCATTTAAATATCTTTCAACATCTTATTATTTATTTAATAAATGAAACATGTTACAATGCATTTGTAGACTTGAACTCAAGTTGTTTATACTTGAAATATAAATTGTTACTACTTATATAATTTTGTGTTGTTAAAATACATAAGACATTCAGAAATTTAAATTAAATCAATGAATCTGAAAAATAATATTACTTCTGAATAATTATATAAAGGATGAATGCAATATAATCAATATAATGAAATAGATTATTAAATTACCCATTAACATGCAAGTATTTTTCGTATAAATAATCTTACTAAACACAGAAAAAGTCTTGATAAAATTGTATAAGAATCTCTTAAAAACAACAAAGAAATCAGCAATAAGAATATTTATAAAAGTGTTTTTTAATTAAATGTTATTATCTACATTCGTTATGTAATAACAGACAAATGTAGGTAATAACATTAAGTAACAAAAGTAATAGAATGAAGCACGATAAACAGTTCTTATATGCAAGAAATGAATATGAGGAGAATTCCAAACTGTACTAATTAGATAACAAATAAAATCTTCCTAATAAAGCATGCCCTATATAATTGGCCAGATACTGTATTAATAACAGAAACAATATTTTGTTACATAATTTAACATATTATTTTTATGATGTCGAATGAGTTTTTTGAGCAATAATTGATGCATTTGAGTTTTAAACTTATTTAAAGAATGATTTTTTTATTTCTGTTGCATAATTTATGTTTTGGTCACGTTAATTATTTCATATGCATGCAATCATCATAATGTGTTTAAATTTATTTCTATCAAAGATTATATTACATAATTACAAAGTTATATTATATATATTTATGTTAAATATATAAAAACTCACACCTTTCATGATAAAATACCTTAATTATGTCAAAGTATTCACAGAAGCAAACATATGAAAGTATTGTATGTAAATATTTAATATTAATATAATTTTACATACGCAAAAGCGTGTCACCTTTAGGTTGAGTTTGAAGCAATGTTTCAGTTTGTATACAACCATTGATGACATATTAATTTATGAATGAAGTAAATTATGAAGCTTGATAAATGGTCGAATGAAGTTACTTAGATTTATACATTTTAGATTTTCCAAACCTTTCTCAAATGTAATTTGCTTGGATACTCCATTTTTGTCAAAAGCTAAGTACAAGATATATGGTTTTGGTAATTTTTCATTGGCTCAGTTAACTCAAATGAGAAACATTATTCTTAATGATTAATCTTGTACATAAACTCCTGTAAGTGTTAGGATACATAAAATGGTATCAATACATTTGATACATTACAAATTAGTCATTTACAAAGAACGTTTTGATTTATATTCGCTTTATTAAAAATTCATGTTTACTTTCAATAAGAATGTTATGTTTGAATAAATTTGTTTTTAAAATTTAACTTATCATTTCAAGTTTCTTAAAATTAATAAAAATTTTTCTTTTAATGACTTGATATTTTATTCTTTATAAATTATTCTTTTGGCTATTTTTACATATGTTCAATTTTTACTTTGTTTACTATTATTTCATATTTGAAACAGAATGCTTATCACAACATTTCTTTTTATTGCATATTTAACAAATAAAATTTAGCTTACATAGTAAGAACATGTTTTAAAATTTTATAATAGTGAAGGGATTAAAATATTTTGTTTTAATAAAAATAAATATTGCAAAAAGTGTTGCATTTAATTCAATAAATCAAGAATATTTTTATTAGGAATAAGTACCAGTTGGATTTTATTAATCGATTAATCCATAAACGTTATTTTATTTACTAATTATAAGAGAGCTGCAGATAAATCTTTCTACGAAAAACATATTAATTAAATAATTATTAAAACGAAATACATAATTATTAAATGTATATATATGTAAATGGAGAGAGATTAATTATGATCATATTGTGAATGTGTAAAGAAGCCATTACATAAAATTTTAGTATTAAGGTAAGAGGCAGTATTTGTCTCTTGAAAATACTCTGATTTAACAAGAAAGAATATAATATTTCTCAAATATTAGGAAATTATTTGTATATGAATGGTAGTGATATAGTAAAATATGTTAATCTAAAGTATTCATGGTTTATTAGCATGTAAAAGGCATGAAATATATTGAGTACGCACTTTTATTTAGTAAAAAAATTAAGGATCTATTTAGGCTCATTGAAATGAAAATTCAAAATTTATGTTAGGAAACATAAAATACCACGTCTAAAGTTTCGTATATATATAATTTTGTAGCCATACTCCATGTAGCGCATTAAGTTCACCAATATAACACACTTCGTAATTTTAAATTTTATTTTTGGCTTAAAGTGTTTTTCCTTTAGACATCTGTTTTTACGTATTCTTTACGATATATAAGGAAAAACACTCTAAAATCTACGAATATTTAATGTGATTATTAGTATTATTTAATTTGTGTGTGTATATTGGTTTATTTATCAGTTATTCTAAGGTTAAGGAAGATTAATTAAGAAATTAATCCTATTGAACTTTCCACTCTGATAAAAATTGTAAATTTGATGGTTCTAGACAATATTTAAGAGCATGAAGTCAGAAGAAAATTAAATTTGGTATATCGAAAGGAAACAATATAATGGTATGAATGCTATAGAATGAAGCATGTTACAATGTAATGAAAGAAAAGGGCATAAATAATCGCTATCAAATCCTAACTTTAACCAGCTGGAATATTTTATTGGATGTTGAAATTTTATTCATTGCAATGAAATTAATATTTATATATTCTAAACCATAAATAAGTTTAATCTGTGTCAAAATTTGTGAAATCAAACATATATTTCTGTAAGAGATACAGAATCATGCTTAGACTAAAAGTAGACTGATTTTTCCTGTGCAGCAGGTGCACTCTATTCACAAGTACACTTTTTTTAAATTATAGAAATATTTCTATGCGTATAATATTTTAAAATATTCTAATTAACATATTAGTATAAATTAGTGCATATTTATCAAAAAGTAAGAAAGCTCATGATATTTGTATAAAATAAAAAAGTAATATAAAATTCAAAATTTAGAATTTCATAATAAAATATATTTAAAATATCATAACTTTTTTGTAATATTAAAACTATTTAAGTTAAATACTTTATGTCATCTATTTAAAGTAATCATATTTTCAAAAATGCTTAAAGTACAATCAAAAAGTACTGCAGTAAGAATAAAACTTGAAAACTTAAGAATTATTGTATATTATTCAATTTGTTTTAACATATTCTGCTTAAAAGGAATTATTATATTTTAATATTCATGAAGAAAAAGTTCAAGAATAAAATCACTAAGTGAAAGATTTAGTATTTTTAAGAAATATTTATTATTTTTTACACTTCTACTCACAAAAAATTAATTAAACTTTGAATAATATTCTCAAATATTAAATGCCATAGAAACTTTTCAAAGAAATTTCGCTCATTTAAATACAAAACATTCAGGTATCATTAACAGATGTAAAATAATATGTTAATCATTTGGTACTAGTTTATTTTACAATGTCAGAGAATAATTTATTTTTAATTTTCTCACTAAACTCAGTAAATATTAAATTACTTGATATGTTTAAGATATTCAGAATATTATAAAGTAATAATTAAAAAGGATAATGAAGGAATACAAAGCATAACACATTTTTTATAAACATTAATTTTAAATTACCATAGTCTACATTATTTTTACTAAGCATGGAAAATCAAGCATCAATGCTTGAAAGTACGTTTATTTATTCAAATTAAAGAAAATTCAGCCAAGTATACATTAATTATATGGCAAAAAAGTGGATATCATTTTGTTATATTTCATAACACTCTATGTATTTTAAGACTATCATTTTAATTTAAGCCCTCTTCAGTGTGCAAGTCATTTCTTTAGATTGAGGAAAATTTTTCTTACGACAAATATTTTATTAAATTCTTTAGTTTATTTTATATTTAACTTATGAAATCAACTGAAAAATTTGCACAATCTTATTAATTATTTAATTAAATTCCTTATTATTTTTATTATAATCGCAAACTGTATTTTAATAAAATAGTAATCTGATCTGGTTCTAATAATTACTTAAGAATTTTATTTTTCTCGATACTTAAAGATTCATTCCTTATTAACTGATGTTTATCTAAAGTTAATACAGGGATTGAAAGATATTAAAACATATTTTAAAATTAATATTCGAGTTACATAATAAATTATAAAATTAAACTTAGAATTTATGTATTCTTTCTTACGAACATAATTCACAATTTATTTCAAAGAAAATTGAAATTTTCTATGAAATAAATTGTGAATTCACTATATTTTGTAGACAATAATAATTAATTACGACTAACTATGAAATATATGTCAAGTTTATTTACATTTTGAATTATTTAAAATGATCATATTTTCAAAAATGTTTAAAGTTTAAGGTTTTTCTTACATATATATACGCTGTGATGTTTTTATTAAATTTATATTTATATGTGAATGAAATAAATTATTTTATTTTAAAAAATTATTTTATTTTGAAATTAAATATTTTTATTTTTTATTTCAGTATTTACCAAATATGAACAAGAATTGCGTATAGAAATTTCATGCTTGTATATTTTTAATATTTAGAAAGATTTTTAACTATAAGCATTTAAATCATTTACTAAATTAAATACTTATATATTTAAATTTAAAAATTTATAATGCAATAGATTACCTAACAGAATGAAAATAATGCAAAGTTCCTTATACACATATAGCAGAACGAATTCACGCATGCTAAGGTCAGGATCTAGACTAACATCCAGCTATTATTATAAAAAATAACACGAAGAAAAATGCAAAGCAACATCAATGTGTTTTTTTGCAACAATGGTTGGGACTACTCTCGAATAGCTTCTCTTTTAAGATTAATATTAAAGTTTAAAGTGTGTAGCTTGTTGATGATATAGATTACGAATCGTTAGAAACGATTTAATTTGCATAAAAATATATAAAGTATATTGAAATAAATAAATCAGATATTGAAAAAAAATAATTTGAAATTATATATGAAAAATATTTTTCTTCTTGTGAAAAAAAAGTAAATGCGTATGGACGACAAAGACTCAAATAATTACATGTGAAAAAGAAATAAAATATTTGACATTCAAAAATATGGAATATATTTAGGAAACCTTAAGAAAATATCAGTCTAAAATTTTTTTAACTATTTGTGGTTTCGAAAAAAAATTTATATCATTCTCAAAAATTGAATAATAATGGAGCATAAATAGAATTAATGAAATTTTCAATAAAGATCATGTAAATGATTTATACCAAAGATTCTGCATTTTTGAATGTAAAATATAAAAGAATATGAGAAAGCCTTCATTATTAATTTGTACAATATTTATTTTACCTTGTATTTTCTTCAATTTTTCTGTCTTTTTTCATCAAATTGTTTTTGGAATTTAATTCTACTTTAAATTTTATTTTTACGTATGAGACATTAACTATTATATTACACAAAACATACTTTAATTACTCAATTGAATTATGAAACTGTTGCCAAAAATGTTTTATTTGGATATCTTATATTTTTAAAAATTATAAAATGAAAGGAGTAGTAGTTAAATTTATCTGTGAATGAATATTTTTGTAACATTTTGATTTCCTTTTTAAAATGAAAGTTATAGCACTTTTTTGTGAAGCATTAAAATTTACCAAGGATATTCAAATATAAATATATATATCCAAAATTATTTTAACTTAGGAAAAAGACAATTTTTATATTGGATATTCAAAATTGCTTATTAGGTGCAAAATGATTTGTGAAGAATTAGTTATCATTTTATGTGATTTTTACATAATTATAAGAAAATAGAAAAGGAACACTTCCTATATATTCTTTGATGAAAAATAATTTATTTCATATTTGCAAATAAGATTATATATGTTGTTCGTAGATGTGTTTGTTAGAAACAGAAAATGTATTAATTTAATAAATGCGTCTGATTAATAGAAATTTTCATCTTTATAAAGCATAAAACCATTTGGAATCTAAATATAATTAAATACAACATTTTAACAACATTTCCAAATTTCGCATGTGTTGTGACAGAAAAGATATTAAATTTATTAACAAGTAAACATCAAATTAAAAATCAGTGTTACTTCTCAAATCTATTATAAGAATTATATCAAAACTCATTTCGAAAGTATTATAATCCAATTGAAAGAACAGTTTATTTCCTATATTTCAAAAAATTAGCTCTCTTTATGTTTGCTAGGTAAATATTTTATATAAATTTACAAGCACTTTATTTATAAAAAACATACGTAAAAAACCCATATTAGGAATATACAAATGTATGTTAATTAGCAGTTTTGAGACTATAAAAATAGTTTTAATGAACTTCTTAAATTTTAAATTTCAAAGTTTATCTCAACGCGTAAATATTTACCTGTTGTTTAATCATAAATGTTAATTCATTTTATTAATTCTTACTAAAAGAAATATTGTTAAGTGGTAATGAAAAATATGTGTTTATTGTTACTATAACATTACAGGTTGAATGAAGGTATTTACAATTTAATATGCAGCATTTTAATTAAATATATCATGAAGTCTAACAAATAAAAATATTTATTTATTACTCATATTCAGTGTAGAATTAATGTTACTTTAAAATACAAAAATGAATTATTTCATCTCTTGAAATGCACATTGATATATTTTTAGGGAGTAGTATAATATATTTACTGTGTTTTTATTTAAGAAAAATATATTTATCAGTTCAGTATTTTGAGAAATAAATAAAGTTATCATCGCTTAATATTGAATATCAAATGAAAGTATTGGTATTGAGCAAATTAGTTACAATAATATAAGAAAAAGAAGAAATAATGCTATAATTTGCATATAAGTATTTTCCTTTAATAAGTTATGTTTTTAACTTGTAAAAACGATAATACTAATTAAAATAAGATACAGTTTGGAATTTTTTTATTTTGAAATATAAACATAAAATCACTACAATTAATTTCTTAAAAAATGTTGGCTATTTATTAGTTTATATAATTAACTTTATTTGTGATGTGTAAATAAATTAATGATATTTTCATTGATCACATAATTATATTATGAATTTTAAATTAAAATAAAATAATTGCATTTATTTCATTGCATTGATTATCCATCCCTTATTTATTACATTCAAAATTTTAATACCAAAAGCCAAAAACCTTATCAACATATTCTTAATTATGATTTTTCTATTAAAAGTATGTGCAAAATTGTATTTACATTTCAAAATTCAAGTATTTTAGTTATCTATATACTTTTATTTTGCTTACAATTTTATTAAATATAAATATGAGTGCTTTATGTTATACTTGACGCTAAAAAAATGACATAGAAATAAAAATGTCTGTAATGCAAAGAAGTATTTAAAATTCAGTACAAACAAGGGATTTAGTTTGCATAAAACACATGTAAATACGCACTAAACAAAACAAATAACTACGGGCATATAAAGAAGAATTACAAAAATCCTACCTAGTAATATACTAATGAAAAACCCTTCTAATATGTTTTAGAAAAACAAGAAAGGAAACAAAATATCTGCGTCAAAAAAAAAAAAAAAAAAAAAAAAAAAAAAAAAAAAAAAAAAAAAAAAGAATTTTTTTGGAATAAAAAATATTCATTAAACTAATTAAATAAAGTAAACCTACCATAAACGAAGTGGAAAATACAGCAGCCATAAAAATAATACATTTTAATTTAATTAAAATTTAATTTAAAAAGAAGCTTATATGGTTCAAATTCTATGCAATTCTGAGAAAGAGAAATTCCTCATGGTTTAAAAGGCAGAGAAATGTAAACTTAGCCTAAAATATCTTTTACAAGATTATAAATGACCCACTTATTTCCTAGAACCTAATAATTTTTCTATAATCTGCTTAGCAAAAAATATATGAACCGTTTATTTATAAAATTGGAACTTGGTTTTTTAAAAAAACATTATATATAAAAGTTATTTGCATAAATGCAAATTATCCTTTTCTATAATCTAATTTATTAAATTGTTTCATTTAATAAATTAATAAAAAGTAAAATAATTTATTTTTCAGTTAAAATAATTTAAGGATTATGCTCTCAACTATTAACTCAGATGGATATAAAATATTTAATTTTAAATTATTCACCCTGGCTGATTGTTTTCTGAATCTCAAAATTCCTATTAAATGTATGACAATAAATAATATATATTTTACTGTTCTGTAATATAATTTGAATTTCATTGTGGAAATGAAAAGTAAGTGTTTCATTTCTGTAAAAGAGTTCTTAAAAGTTATCGCCTTTGATCAGTTTTTATGTGTCAATATAGGAGATTTCAAAAGAGAGCTTTTTTTTCAGATTAAAAGAAACTTAAAAAAAACAAATCATCGTTTGCACACTTTTGCGTAATTTAAATATGATTAATTTTTATATTTAACTTTAATAAACATGAGGAAATTTTATTATTTAAATTATAAGAATTTAGCATCAAAAGTAAAATTTACCATCTAATTTTTACAGTATGAAATTTTATTGAATGAAATTGTGATGGAACATAATAATTTATTACAAATTGACTAAGCACTTTTAACACCACATAGTGCAAAATTTAACAGATGGAACTATTGTTATTACTTATTTTGCTTTCTGGAAAGAAGTTTTGTAGATATTGAAACATATTCACGTGTCATGTAGGAGAAAACCCGTAAAGCTCTTAAAGACCCATGTCAGCAGACATGATATCCCTCATTCAACAGTAGTTGGTATTGTATCCGGGCTCTATAATCCATAAGAGCATGATCTGTTGTTGTTATTTTTGTAGCTTGGCTAAGCCAATCCCATCATCTGAGTTTGGAATTCGAACATGGGAGACATTGCAACCATGGCATATTTTACGTGCCCCAGTCACCATTAAAAACACGATGATCTTTAATTGGCCGGGAAATGAACTCACAACCTGAGATTGCTATACCAACGCCCTAACCAACTAGGCTACCGTGGCTTCCCTGAAAGGCGAAACTCTTAGACATGTACTAGCCTTAAGTTTACCACAGTTATCCAGGAAGTAAGGTACGATCCAAAGAACTATAACTGATTTAATAAGCCATTTGCCTTAATACGGCATGTACTTACACATGCATGATTTAATCTTAGAGAAAAGCATGACTACTGGCAGGATTAACCAGATGGTACGATCTTGTTACTATAGACGAGTTCTCAGAATACGAACGATTTTCATATGAAAAAAATGAAACTTTTTCAGAGTACAAATTTCTTTATTAGTGTGCAATATTTATAAATTTGCAATAAGTTTTAGTAAAAACTAATTTCTTTTTGAAAAAATATAATAATGAAGTAGTGGAAAAGAGAAATAATATTATGATATATAAATTTTTTAACTATTTTTTTAAACTACAATATTTGTGAAAGTTGTTAATATATTTGTTAGATGTTAGTTTGCTTTTATGTGTATTGTTCTTTCAAATTATTAAAACAAAAATAATTTTGCAATTTTTTAATACAATATCTGAAATTTTTATTTTTTTTAATTATTTGTAAGGTTTTTTAAATATTAACTATAAAGAAAAATGTTAAAAATTACTAAGTTATATTATATTTTTTTAAAAAACATCTCTAACGAAAAAATCAATTACCTCCAATATGATTTTCATAACAAAATAGTATTCATTTATATGTATTATATATTTTATTGTAATTTTTTTTTTGCACATTTGGAGCATTTTTAAAGATCTTTTTTATTGTAACAATTAAATTTATATAACACAGAATATTGAAGATGTTTTCAGTAAAAGAGGCCCAATTTTGAACTATCGCAATAAATTTCAATTAATTTAATTCAATTTAAGTAAGTAAAAAGATCAGAATCTTTCATCATATTGAATAAATTGAATTGAATTGATTTAAATATCATACAAAGAATATCATATTTTATCTATCATACATATATCAGATTCTAGCTATCTAAATAGTGATATAATAGACATAAACCACTTAATTTTGTAAGATGTTTCCTTAATTATATAAATGTAATTATTGATTGTATGAAATAATTATGAGCGAGATAACCAGAATACAAATTTCCGTATTTACGATTATGTTATTAATGTCACTTTTATGCTAACATTTGAAAACATAATGTTTCGTTTGAAGTATTTGAATAACTAATTACGCAACGTTTATCAACAAAATTGGGATTGGAATTCAAATAAACATTTTGTAGTTTCACATGTAAATACAATGATTGCTTAATTTAGTTAATAGCTTTCATTGCTAAGAGGTCTTCCTTATCACATTAAGTTTTTGGAATTAATTTGGTCAGGATTTCCTGCCGCAGGTAATGGGTATTCTATAATTTTAAACAGATAACATTTAGATTTTTTAAAAACAGTTTTGAGTTGAATTATCTTTAAAAAATTTAGCTACAAAGCTGTGTAATTAAATTAATTATTGAGCTGCAACTATTCATTATCATTAGTGAGAGAGAAAAATTAAAGAATCTACTAGTTACTTTATTTTTTAAGATAATAATTTACTTTGACAATCAAATTTAGAGAAAAACGTAACTTTAAAAAATCTATGGCCAATTTAGTAGAGAATGACTGAACCCTTATCTGTTCGGGTTTTATATCGTGATATACGACTGAAATTTATTCTGTAATTTAAATTATTTAATAGCCAATTCAGTCTTAGTTTCTATGCCCAATAGAAAGATATGACTGAATTGGTTGTAAATGAATAACAAAAAATATTAATAATTAAACATTTCATTTAAATTATGGAGAAATTAACATGCACATAAAAATGAGAAAAACTTAATTACGATGTAAATAGTTTATTAGTTTTTCGGAAATTTCATGATTTCTTTTTTAGTATTATTTACAATTTTTACAAATTCAATTTCAACATAAGACAGTTGTTATCATGATTTTATAAATTATTTTATCTCAATATAATGTAAAATTTCCTGAATGTTTTGCCTTGGAATATGAAATATTTCTTGAAAATCTTTTATTTGCTTTCTATACAAGAGTTAAAGTTTACATAATAATCGAAAGAATAGAAAATAATTTAATATTTCTTCACAACATTTACAGCTTATATTTATATTTACAGCTTTTTCGTATACATATACACAGCTCATCGATATCTAAAGTTATTTCACTGCTCTCAAATACGAATATCTATTTCTATTGCATTGAAATCTATCATTTGTGAACGTGTGTTGTTTTTCGAACAGTTTTTTAAATTATTTCACTTTAAGATTTAATTTTGTGAAGTCGAATAATCCGTCTTTGAATTGTTTATCTAGTATGCACAATTTTAAAATACATAAAAGTAATAATGCATAAAATTTGTCATTATAATCATAATAGCGTATTTCACATTTCAAAATCAAAAGATACCACATATTGTGTATCTAATAATGAAAATATTAATTAATCAGTATATGTTACCACAGTTCAGCATAATACACCAGATTCAGATTGCACCACCAGCAATTTTCACGATTGCTCATTTAAAAGTCTATTATCAGTGAGTTTTATAGCTGGATCCATTTTGTAATAATATATTAAAAAGAAATTCAGTAAAAAAACAATTCAGTGATGAGGATAATCAGAGTAAAAAATAAATTTTAAATGGGTAAGCAGTTAAGTATTCCTATTGTATCAGGAATAATTTCAGGAATTGTTGACTTCTAAAAATTTAATAAGACATTTCATTCTTTAAATGGCTCTTTATTTTAGAAGACTATGGGAATCTTCTGTTAAATCTCTTTTTCGAAGTGTAACATTGACAATCTTATTGTCTTATAATTAATTTGCGTCTTTACTGGCTTAAGTAAAAACTTTATATGAAGTATAGACCCTTACTATTACAATTTGATAACCTAAAAGAATTAACATATTTTCGTTCTTAACGCTTTCTTATTTACACAGTAGTCACATCTTTTGTAGAATAAAATCATCCAAAAAATAAAATTTCTTGTTGATTACTATTAAATTAGACAATTGATCTTTCAGTGCCTATGGAGCTTTAATATCATGAATACTTACCACAACAACAACAAAATGTAATTGAGAAAAATACATTTTGATAAAAATTTATATAAATGCAATGCAAAACATCAAGATGTATTCAAAGGTTTATGTGAAAATCAACGAAGAAAACATTCTCCTCTTATAATGACTTTTAGAGAGAATAACTCGTATTTATCATGGAACTGATAACAAGGAGCTTAAGGACATGTTTATTTCTCAAGCAAAAATTAGAGTGAGGCATTCTGAAGAATTAAATATATTTTTGAGAATTAAGTTATTCATTCCCAATTTCATTTCTTTCGTTATTTTTTTAAGCATTCTAGATTTATCTAGGAGTACTAATAAAGAGCCAAAATATGTATTTTTATAATATGTATTATTATATAATATGTATTTTTCATGCTGTTGGCACTTAAAACATTTTAAAATTTCCCTTTACTGTTCATTATTAGAGGCATTGCTTGTTTTGTTTTTGTAAACAACGCATATTTAAAATCGAGATCATTGATTTCAGAATGCAAATATGCGTATCGTGACTGCTTTGGAATTAAAATATCCAACGTACTTAGAAAGAAAAAGGTATCATTCTTGTAGCACAACAGTAAGTGCTTCAAAATCTTTTCCAAAGGAAGATGTGCCCTGAAAAATTGTATATGTAACACGTTCTGTAAAGTATAATGACTCTTTGTTGGTGTCTTGTGGAAAAAATTGTGTCAGTTCTGGATTCGACTTATCACACAATTTACAAGGCAACTAGTTGTGTTTATTTTTTTTTGGTTGACAGAAATAGGAAGCTGAATGCATGCTGCAAAAAAATTTATTGTTATCCTATTTTAATTATCATTATTAAAATCTTCTTTGATGAGGAAATTTATTTATTTATTCAATATTATTTAATGACAATTTGGATAAGAACATCCATGAAAATGCCAAAATTTGATTTAAAAATGAGTTTTATAACAATATAGTTAAATTAGAACAAATAAAAAGTAGCATTAAAAATTATTCATGAATATGAAACTATTCTTAATTAATCTCACTGTTACTTTTTATTCTTTAATATTTTAACGGTCTGCTTAATTATTCTATTAAATTTACTACTTGATTTTTTGTTAAATTTAAATAAGCATATTTAAAATGTATTATTTTTAAAATGATATTTGCTGAATATTTTTAAGAAGTATGAAATTATTTGAAATAATGATTTAAATTTTAATCATTGAACATTAGTTTCACAGATCTATATAATTAAAATGAGTGCTGAAGAGAGCAATTTATATTCTTAAAGTGAATAGTTTAATTATTTCATGAAATACAGAAAATTACAAAATTATTTATTAATGAAAATTGCACTTTAAATTTCACTTTTTGTGTGTAGGATAAAACATTTGAAAAATAAAATAGCTTGAAATAAAAAATTACTGGGATACTTGTTTTGTTTTTTTTTTTAAAAAAAGCTAATTTACGAAATTAATCAAGTTAAACCAGTTTTTCATGAAAAAGTTTAAGAATTAAGATTAAATATACAAGGGAAATAGAAGGTGTATTTTATTTTAATTAGTTACTTAAAAAATAGAGTTCGGAGTATTTTTCCATATTTTTTTAACGTGTTTAACTTAAGAGGTGTTTATTAAGCTAATGTGGAATAAAGAAAATTAATCATTGATTTCTTTAAAAAAATCCCTTAAAATTACTTTAAACTATTGTTTTGTTATATTAATACTAAACAAAAGAATATTCGAATGATAATGACTTTATTAAAAGCATTAATTTTATAAAAAATATAAAGAAAAAGCTCTAGATTTCACATTAACATAAAATTTTAAACCTTTCGTGTACACTTCTTCAATTTGAATGTTGATATATTAGTGATCAAATTTGAGGTATATTTTTTGGGTAAAGTGCATACATAATCATTTACAAAATTTCAAATATATATTTTATTGAGAGAAGAAAAAAATGCTAGATATCATAACTTTTATAAATTTACATGACTGAGTAACTTCAAATTCTAGTTAGTAAATAAAATGTTTCGAGATAAGACTAAATGTCTAAATTATTGAGGACAAATTAATGATTTTGGAGGAATATTTTGCATTTAAGAATTGAATTAAAACATCTCTAATTCTAAGCTTAATATGTGTGAAACTCCTTAAGTCATCACAAATTATATTTATTTGATAAAGCCGACTATGATTAAAAATCGAGATAAAAGTGATATTAATAAAGTAAAATTTTAATTAAATAATGGTAATCAATTTTTAGGAATAACTTACTTTTTAATTGAGATTCTAGTCCACAGCCTATTTTAGCCTCATGTTTCAAATGAGCAAAAATGTAAAAAACCCTAAGCAAATATATTGTACATTATATAAAATATGTATGCATCTTGGGGCCACTTATATAATTTGTTTATTTCAAGTTATTTGAATCTTCAGGACCAGTAAGAACAATTAAATTGCTTATAATATAAACTTTAGAATCAACAATTTTAATTTTAAGACATAAGCAAGACTTATTAAAGTCCTGCATGATAAGAATCTCTTTAAAATTGCTTCTGATCTGTACATGAAAATCATTCCATAAAAAATAATTCATAAAAATATTTTATTCCTTTTACATTGAGTATGAGTATGTTATTTGTAAGTTTGATATTTTAATATTTAAAAAGGCATTTATATTAAAAAAATTAGGTTTGGAAACTTTTCTGAAACAATTAGTTTCAGAAATCAGCTTGTTACTAAGAGCTTACAAATTATTCAAATTTTTACTCTTAATAATGTAAATTTATCTATTGTGTTTGCTTTAATTAAGTATATCAAGAAATATTTACATAATTTTACTGATCAGACTAAATATTTATAATTAAAATATTTAAGAATATAAGAAGCTTTCATTTAACCGATAACAATTATTAATAATTAGGTAATTTTTCTGAAAGTTTTTTATTTACGTATCACATTTTATGTTGGAAAATTTTAAGCAGTTAAGTAAACAAATTATTTAATTCTTTATTTTTGATAAACTATCTTTGATAACATTATAAACATTACTGCTGTAATATCCATTACAAATGTGTGAATCTCATTTCTATAAAGAAATAATATACATTTGTCACATGCACACACATAGTTTTAAAAATAACTTCAGAATTGCATATATCGTAAAAATAATATTCTTTATTTTCATTGGTGAACATCTAAATGATAATACTATCCTTAAGAAAACTAATATCAACTGTAACGTTTTAGCCTCATGTTTCAATAACTTTGCCCCATCTAATTTTTAAAACTGCCTTTCTTTTTACATAAATTTGTGGTACAACTAACAGTTACTTTTTTATTTATATTCCTCATGTTATCACCTAAAATGTTGATTCAAGTGAATTTTCTCAGGAAAAAATATGGAACGTACCAAAAATATTTTAAGGAATCGTTACATTCTGCAGCAACAAAAGTAACATTATATAGGAATACATTTTTGACCTTACTTGTATATTTTTATGAAACAGTGAAGTTTCCATTAAATAAAGTGAGTTAGACAACGAAAATAACATTTTAGAGTGATATTATTTCAGAAGAAAGATATTAAAATATTACTGTTGTGTACAGACTGAAAACTTAATGACAATAAATGATAGCCAAAAATTTCCTAGCCTTCATTTCAAAACTATTGCTAAGTAAATTAGTTTAAGTCAAATTAATGGTTTTATATAAGTGATATAAATCCAAAGGAGTATTTAAATTTTCCCTCTCTCTTCATTAATAAAAAATAAATTATCATAATTTTTAACTACACATATATAATTTTATTTTTTGTCATGACGTTCCTTTAAGACAACACATTTTCATAGGAATTATCTTACTTAAAAATATTTGATTTTATGTCATATACGATAAAAGATTTATCAATACATAAATAAATATTTTCCTAGGAAAACAACGCATTTTTTAATAAATTCATACCCTGATTTTACAGTTCAATGTCATTAATTTTAATTAGATTTGAGAATTGTATTATATTATGAAGTCCAAATTGAACAGCTTAAAATTAATTAATAATAATTTCCAAAATTGTCAACACTACAATAAAATTTTCACATTATATTTGAAAGAATGCCTCAACGTGAAAAATAATTTATAGGAAATTTATGTTTATATGTGATGTGAAAATTGAAATAAAGTTTTACACCATCATTTTATGATTAGAATATAATATAAATATTTACATTGATAAGGATAACTACATATTTGAATTATAATAATTCGTTTCCAATCTTCTTTAACTACGAACTCAAATATTTATGTAATAAAATATCGGTCTGAACCAATAGAATGTTGCTGAAACAATTTTCTTTGATTTTCCTTAGTTAATTCAGAAACCTTCAGAGTATTTTTTTTTTAAATAATTTGCTGATTAAAATTTATTTAATGAGCCAGTTTAAGGTTTTTGTTACAGATTAGTTAAATGAAATTTTAAAACATGTTTTAAAGTTTCATTAAAACATGATTTTAATATTTTCAA
>JAPDSC010031109.1:0-19383 GCA_026290005.1 Latrodectus geometricus | reverse complement strand
AAAAATTTAATTTCTCATAAGCATATATAAGTTTCGATAAATTGAAACTATTATTCATTTTTAACATTGATTTGTTTCTATTTATTTAAAACTATATCTTGATAAAATGGTATTATATAGTAATTAAAAGAATTGTACCTTTTTTCTTACTTATTAAATTTAATTTACTAGAATAGAATTATATTTAATATTAATATAATCTGATTAAAAAATAATTTATATGTGCGAAAAATTTCGGATTCAAATTATTAATTAATTAAGAAAAAGTACTTCTGTATTTCACATAAACACAAAGAATTTCTTTCCTTTTTTTTCTCCCATTTTAATTTTCCGCTTATTCATAATTCGATTTCAGGAATTTTTAACATTAAACATTTTTAAGTTATTTATTATCAAATCTTACAATCATAATTTACTTAAATAATATAGCAGTATTTCAAGAATTTAATTAAAAAATTGAATTTTCGTAAAATTTAAAAAAGTCATTTGGTAAATTAATGTTAGATATTGTAAACATTTTCCAATTTAGCATTAATAATAATAACTACTGCAAATTAATGTGTATTTTTTCAAAACAATATTTTGCATACATTTTTTTGTAATATATTTTGTCGTTACAAACATAGTTTGATATATTAGTCACGAAGCAATATATTATGTTCTTTTTCTTAAAAATACATTTTGAATTTAATTTAAGCAAAATAATATATAAATCACAATGAAAACATATTTTCCCATAATTTTTAAATTGCAAAAATTAATTATGTTACGAATAGAGACATAACATACTTAAAAAACGTGCATAAATTGAGGAGTTTTTCATTTAAAAATTTAGTTTGATAATAAATTACAAGAGAACCAACAATCTACTTGTTTATTATTAGGATTCTGTTTTGCATACCTTAAATACCTGCCATTTTTTTATAAGTACCTCAGTTTATATTATAATAGTAAAATTCAAAAAACAGTAATTTAGCAACATTGTGCAAAACAGTAATTAAGCATCATTGTAACGCTCAGTGATTTTTAAGTATTTAATGCTATTTTTTATTTTTACTATAATTTGCTTTATTGCAAAAGATTAAATTATTAGGGAGATAATCGCAAAATGGAATTTTTATTTTTAGCAGATGTAATATTTGCTTAATGAGTTGCTGTTTATTATTAATTAATGTAACTTGATTATGAACTTACCAGCTGATATTATAAGGCTCAGCAAAGGCAAAAGAATGAATAATATTGCTCGAATAGTATAAAATGCATTATTATTTTCCGTAAAATATGTCTAAATAGAAAAACTCAATAATATTCCGTTTTCAAATTCAACACCAGTTCTGTAGCATTATTATGTTTTACACAAATTCTTTGCATTGCATAAGAAAGCAAATTAATTGCATTACATAAGAATTCTTTGCACTGCATAAGATACTTTAACAGGCACTCGAAGAGTCTAAATGCAATAAAAATTTATCTTTGAGCTTGTGAGATATCTATAACTTGTCCTCATTTAGTTCATTTAATAGGAATATAATGTAGAGTTTTGATTTAGTTAAGCATTATTCTATATATGTTGGAGAGGCATTTTGCTATAACATTTGTTTTTCTCGATTATTTATGTCTTTCGTAAGGGAATAGACTTTCAATTTATTGATAAATTAAATTATTTTATTAATTTACCCACAAATTTCTGAAAATTTCTGTAAATTATAGCATAATCAGTTATTTTTTCTCATACTTGACTAAAACTTTCTGTCAATAACAACTCTTGTGAGACATATTTCATAGGAAATCTTCTACTTCTTTTTATTTACAACTTTTATTGAAAAAAATAAATAATGAATTAATAAAAAATGTTCAAATTATTTGCAAAATTATTTATACAACAAAAAAGACTAACCTTTTTATGTTAATATGTATATTATAATATATATTTTAAAGCTTTTTAATTAAGATACAAGCATATTATCATTTTTAATTTTGATAACTTATAGACGGTAAAACTTTTTATTTCTATTAATCAGAAATACTTTTCAAAGAAATAGAACATTAACTAAGAATTGTGTCATATACTATAATGTAACATCTAACATTTAGTGTTTTCTACAGCAAAAGGAAGTTAGTGGATAAAAAAATTCTGTAGAAAAAATCGCATGTTCACCGATTGCAGTTTACATTAATTTCGAGTCACATGTGATAATGATTTAATTAATCATATGAGGTTTTAGAATATCTACGCACCCCATATGTGAGAGTATTGATTCTCCAATTATATTCATTAGCATTTTCACACAAAAATATACATGAAAATGAATTTAAGTTTCAATTGCTTTTAAGTCAACGAGCAAAATCCTTCAATAGTTTAAATGTTCTAAAAAATAAAGGTAATCTTTTACCTCTTTACGTTTAATTATCTCGTTCAAAATGTACCAATAAGATAATAATTATTCCCCTTTGCTCATCTAAACTAGATAAAATATTTTTATATAAAAATGTAAATTTACACGATATAAATTTTTTTGACCACTAACATAATTTTTAATATTGATAGTCATTTATTTAAGAAAATTCTTTTGGTGAACCTTCCAAGCAAATTTATCAATAAAACTGAAAACATTACCTAAAAGCATTAATAACGTTTCTCATTTTGAGCTCTTCCTCAAATAAAGACCCAAGAATAACTATTTAGAATATTGTGAGGTGCTACTGGTGACTATATTTCTCCCAATCGAAGCTGCTGCACACAGTCCATTGTTTCAAAATTCTGAACAATGATTACATGACAAAATCGATAAATGGGAAACTCTTCTTCTCATATCTTATCAACTAGGAACAGTTGATTCTACAAAATATATAATGTTAATAAATTCCCTCAGCATTCATTTGCTGACATTTCTAAGAAATTAAATGTAAAATCTTCTATTCATATCTTTTATCGAACACAAGAGAGAATCCACTCCACATTAAACTATAACGTTTTATTCGAAGAAGTATTGATCATTTTATACTCATAGAAATTAGCAATTGATTATAATTTCGGTATGTGAAAGAAATAGCTTTTTAAATAGGAAGGCTTAGCGTTCTCGAGCCAAAATAAGCAATGACAAATTCATTTTGTATTTCCTCTTTAAGATCACGTGATCTCGAGGTGGGTTTATAGGATATTCTGAGTTTTCTGCCGTCACGGTTTGCAAATATGGCTCATTGTCTAACGAGAATCTAACTCAAATATGAATTTCTGTAGACATTAGAGAAAAACCTTTCAACTTATAGTTTATTTGCTGTGTGATATTAAAAAAAAGTGCTGATAAGAATATGGTTTAGTTCAAAATATTAAAAGTACTTCTAAATTGCTTTAAATGTTAAAATAGTAAAACTATACTTTCCCTTTTGGTCCCTTTTGGCAAACTTGGCGATTTTTTTGGCGCTATTCTTGCTCGCGCTGATTACAGTGCTAACAGATATAGTTGAACATTTAAAAATAACGTAAAGACCGTTGGATTTTCAAAATTCTGAAAACGATAAACCAATCAGAGCCTCGACTGGATCTAAACCAATCAGAACAAGATTCGGTTTTGCCCAGCTTGGCGATCAATCGCGATTACAACTTGGCGAGAATCAAAGAAACACCCTGAAGTATAGTCTAACCTGTTAAAATATATAAATTAAATTCAATATTATTTACTTCCTTCAAAATAGGACACTAGTCTATAAACATCATAAATTTAAGATTTGAAAAATTGTATTTTAAATTAATATATTTAAATAATTTCATGTAGTTAATTGAAAATAATTAAATGAAATTATTCAAATATATTAATTGTAAGTTAATTGAAAATAACCACATGAAAACGATGTATTTAGGCTATTTTCCAGCTAAGTTAATTGAAATCGGCATATTATATTAAACTATAGTAAATATATTATTTGTTGACCATGGTGTTGTTATTTTGCTGTTATTTCATATTTTAGTATTAAATATTTTCTAACACAAACATACAGACACACACAACCACGAGCGCACACATATTGTATGAAGTTTAAGAATTCCAATGAGAGTAGATAAAAGTGTTGGATAGTGATTGACAATGAAATTAGACACTGCGCTAAGTTTTTTGAGTCAGTAGAATTTTTATAACAACCTGAAAAACTGCACCATAGATACTCAATTAGAAATATTTTCCAAAGAAATGAAAAAATCAGTGTGACGGATTATGAATTAAATAAAATGTAAAGAAAGAGTTTCATAGCAAGAACAGAATACTCGAATAAACAGAAAAAATTAAAAATTTGATTAATACGTAACGTAAAATGAAATTTTCATTTGGGTATTAACATCTTTACAACAAACTTATGAATTGTGAAAAAATCTATATTTCTTTTATGTTGAGCCTTCACGGCTAAATAGCTATTGTGAGTTAAATAAATTATTGTGAATACAACTTTTTTCTTTTCGATTTCAAATTAAATTTACAGAAAACTTTTAAATAACTGAAGAGATGTAGTTTCTTGAAAATTCCTTTTTTCCGCATTTAGATTGTGAAGAAATCCAATTTTGTTCACATCAACATGGAACTAATGATGTGATCTTTATCTCTCTTAGAACGAGTCAGATCCTTGACCAGCCACTAGAAAAAAAGTAAGAAAGTATTTTTATCATGTTATATGTTATCTTTGGAGTGGTAAGAAATTGCTGAATATTACCAAACGTATATTTTAGTGACAAATGATATCATTTTATTTATATTTTGCATTAAGGTAATAATGCAAGTACGTTTTTCATTACGTTTATCAGTTGTTTTCCGATATTGTCCTTTATAAAAATAGAAATTAATTTTTTTAATATTCTTATGTAGAAAAAAATAAAAGATTTTGATGATTGCTAAAATACACTAAATTTATTCATTTTAGAATTTTAAATTAAAGTTTTAACATATTTATTGAAATTAAATTAAATATGTGAACATTTGCGTTTTAAAAGAATTGAAAATTATTAGGATTAGTAAGCTTTGGGTGTTAAGTTTTTTTAAGTTTTTTTTTATCTTTTTTTTTATTCTTAATACTATTATTTAATTTTGAAAGTTAACATAAAAGCATCATCTTCATTTCTAATACTTTTTCTAAATTGTTTGCTTGAGTAATAATTCAAAAAACAAACTTTATAGCAATTTTAAATATACTAAGTTTGTTTGTGTGAATACACACATGAAATAATTGTTTCAGAAAAAAGTTGTTATTATTGAAATAAAAAAGTTATTAATGGAATAGTAATTAGAAATACACATGGTAACTTATTAAAATGGTAAATACGATATTAAATTTGACAGTTAAATGTATACTTTAAAATACAAATGTATTTGATTTTTATTTCTGCCTTCCCAAAAGAAATAATTTTATAGTTTTTATAATTTTATAATTTTATTCATCAATAATTTTGTAAGATATATTAAAAATTGTGTTATTTCTAAGGGAATAAAAATATATTGATGCACCAATTATGAAAATATTGGCATGATAGAACACAGATTATTAAAAACAAAAATTTTAATGTACTCCTTGAATTTAATAAAATGAAAACATTTTATATCACTGAATTTAATAACATTAAACATTGATGTAGCTATATTTATGAACTTCATTTATGCAATTTTTATGAAATAGTTAAATATATAAGACAGTTAAACTTTATTTCTAACATTCACTTTACATAATTACCAATTTCCTCTTCAAACAATTCGTAGTTTTATCGTAAGATTATTATTCAATTCTGTGTAAATTTGTATTACAAATATCAGAGTTTATTTCTATTCCATTCCTTACAACTGATGAACTTCGTGCGAAAGTGTTTTAAATTAGAAAGTATTTTCAAAATATAATATAAATTAAAATCTGAAGTAAATTTGAAAAATTCTGCTTATTTAAGTTATATTTAATAACATTTTTACAATTTTTCATATTAATTAATACAGCATTTTAACACACATATAAAACTTATTATATAAATACGACGCAAAGGTCAATAATAGGACAATAAAGTAAATCAATAAACGCTGAAAGATATGTTTCTGCTATATATTGTTTCTAATCAACCAAACAGTTACACAGACACATTTAAAATCATATGCAATTCTACTGGGCAGGACTCAACAAACGAGTATTAAAGCTGAACAACGCTAAAGTTCTTACAATGTTTGTTTTAATTCATTGAACAATTACACATCCTATAAGCTTTCGCTTGTCATCATAATTTATCATTAATAATTGCCTAACACATACTTTATAATTTATACACAATATTTAATTAATTAATATCTCAATGTAAATATATATATAGAGTCATCAACCTGGAAATAATATATAATCTATAATGGAAAAAAAACTTTATTTCTCGTAATTTGCTTATAATTAATCAGCATATTTTATTGTTTTGATGAAAATTATTAATTTTAATTAGTAAGATATTTAGTATATAAAATATTCATAACACATTTCTGGTAATAACTCATTAAAATTAATCAAATTTTAACTTAAAATTAAAGTAATTTGTTCAGTCACTTTCATCATAAATTAATTCTTTCAAAATTCACTTTCATCATAAATTAATTCTTTCAAAATTCACTTTTAATATTCTTTTTCATATCATTTATTTGTAATACACGAATACAAACAAATTTTTTTTTTCTTATTTTTTCGCTCTTGACCTTCTTTATTTTCATATTTAGTAATTAATCACACACGATTCATTTGATAAAATGGTGGAATATAATTTTTTAAATGACTCCCTTTTTTAGCAACTCTTTTTGTTTTTATATCGCTATTGTAAGTGTTACTAAGTATATTTTAATAATATTTAATTAAGAAAAGTGCGATGATTATCTTCCTCATCTTACAAATAAACAATAAGTATTTCAGAGAGTTGCCTAAAAAATTAATGTGCATTTATGAGTTAATAATTACCTTCTTTAGTGAGTATATCATGTTGGGAAAATGTATTATAAAGTACATTTATTACTAAGAATTATCATTTTGAAATTTGTCGTATTTATATACAATAAATATATACAAACTGACAACGTATTTATCTTTATTACTCAATACTGAAAAAAAAATTTAAAATTTTTCCCAATTTTATCTAAAATTTGTTATTTCTAGCATTATTATAAAAGTTTTTTATTAATAATTATTAACTAGAATTTACTAGAATTTATGATTAAAATTTGGATTTTGACACTAATTGAAGGTTTTAAATTTTTTTAGTATTATTGTTTGTAATACATTAAAGGGAAACTATATTTTTATAAAACTATTAACACAGAATGGATAAAAAAGTTCTTGGTTCTTTATTTTAATAGGTGTTTTTAAGGGAATTTAAAATGTTCTTCAATTAATTCAGTAATGAGGTTAAGTATTAATATCTAAACCAAAATCCATTTTTCACGAATGTCTCATCTCAATATCTATTTTAAAGAATCTTAAATTAGAATAAGAGATGTTTAAGGTAATTACAATTTCCAAGTAATTTGTAAAAACTTTTGTTTTCTCCTAAATCATATTTTTGCAATGGAATTTTAGGATCTTTTTAAATTATTTAACAGTAGTATATAAAAGCAATAAATCATAAATTTTCTACGTTTTTTCAACTATGTATAATATTGCCTTTTATTTAGATATGTTTTTGAAATCTCTAATTTATTAAATAAAGATATTCTAGAAATACATTGAAGTAAATAGAAGTAGGTTGTTCAGATATAATAATTCTTGGAATGTTGATAATTTGAATTTGTTTTTCTATTTTAAAAAAATATAAAAGTAGCTTCAAAATTTCCTTATTACACTTAGCAGTGCTTTGTTGAAGTTTAACATACCCATTATATTTCAAAGAAATAACAGACCTTTATTTTATTTTGGCAATTTATGATTTTGCATATTCTTGTCTGCTATTCCATATTCCATTACAATAATTATTTTATATTAGGAACTGAAAAATATTAAAACCCAAAGAGGGATGAATAACAACTCTTTAACTTTTAAAATTTGAAATAAAAACAAGTATTGCTTTCAAATGTTCAACTAAAATTGTTCATTATCAAAATAAATTTTAGTAATAAAATAAAATAATCCTTGGATATTAATATATTAATTTCTGCTTTAAAATTAATCATCTGTTTCACTCAATTTATATACTTTTGCAATTTAATTTATTGTTAGATATTTTTGAAATCTACAAAAGCAAAAAACAAATCTACATTTGCAAAAAATTTTGAAATTTTTAAACAGCAAACACTGCAAATTTTAAAATATTTAAGGGTTTACTTAAATTCCATAAACATTTACAATGCTATATGGGGCTAAATTAAACAATAAAAATTAATCAATGAGCAGAAATAAAAAATCAAAAATGTAATTTTATTGACATATAAAAAATTTTTAAGAATATTTTATATTTGCATTTTTGTAAACATAATTCATTTTTTAAAGGAAATTCATTGAATTTATGAATAAGATTAATATAAATATTTGTAAAAATTAACTGCCAATAAAGACTAAGTATTTTAATCCTCTACTTTACGAAAATTGTTTGAATTATTTTTCCTTGATATATTGTTTTAATTACCGAATGTTTTGGCCTTTGTAAATAAATAAATGGCTGGTACATCCATAATTAAAGAAAATAGAAATTTTTGACTGACTTTATGTAATATTTAATACACTGTTAGTCTATTTTCTTTAGTGGAAATGTTTCTTTATATGCTATGTTCTATGCTAAATTATGACTGTAAACTTAAAGTATCTTTAAATTAATATATTATTCAAAAACATTAAATTAAATTCTTAGAGATCTTTTTAAAAATTCAATTAAAATATTATATTCAACCATTTCATTAAACCTACATCCAATACAATAGTTAAAATATGTTGCATATATAGACAATCTTACAAAGCTGCTATTGTGTAAAATGTCATTGAATAAAGATTTTCAAATAATAATATGTCTAACGAAAAGAATATATTTGTTAGTATGGTATTTTGTTGTTATATTAATAATTTGAAGTAGAAATTTTATTATTAGACTATCCAAATTAATTATATAATGTTGCTACATAAATTCAAATTGTATGCTTTTTAAACTCATGTCATCTAATTAGCAAACAACTCTTCAAATATTCTTATTTATTATTAAAATGTCAGTTGATTTTAAATAACCCAAGAAATACTTGCTGTATAAAATGTGAATTAACAAAAAGGACTGAAATTTATATCATTTAATTTCAAACATCACTAATTAATTTAAATAAACAAATTGAGTATTGTGAAATATACACTTTATGTTTTTATGAATCATTAAAAATTATACAAAGATAATGTAACAAAAGTTTGAAGCTTTGTAACTTTTATTTTCTCTGATCTCATATGCGTAAAGAACGAAGTGGGGATTTCATTTTCTGGTTCATTGGAAAAAAGAGAGAGTGAAGCATGAAACATATTTTCTTGTAAGAATGGCATATTTTTGCACTAATAAGTTAATAAAAGACATTATTATAAAAGATTACAAGGTATATGTGGTGTTAAATTGCGTTTTTGCTTTAAGAATATATCTTTCTATGCATTTTGACATTAAAAAAATTACTTTTAGAATGAAAAGTTTATATATATAAATCATACTTACTTCAGTGGTTACACCAAGTTTATGCACAGATAATAGTTTGCATTTATTAAACCCATCTATGCACAAAATATTACACATTTCAACTAAATTTTTGTTTTTTATACATCGTATTTAAGAAAGTTGCTATATTTATTACTTAAAAATAAAAATCAGATTATAATTTTTATATTATCAAAATTATGTATTTTGTATTTTTTAGTAAAAATGAATTGATGTAATGACATGTGACATGTATTTGCATCAACATAATTAATTTAATTGAACGCTTTTAAGGAAAATCACAAAAGTAAGACTTTGAAAGTTAAACAATATGATCAACTTTTGTTCATTGAATACACAAACTATGTAAATTTGGGATATTTCGAGAAATAAAGATGTATTTCAGAATAGCAAGATGAAGTCAAGCATATTTTCTTAAATTCCTGTGCTAATAGTTTTCTTTCTTATTTCTAAATGATCATAAAATTTCAGTAACTGTGGTTTATCTACAGAAACCAATCTGCAGTTATTAAATTGTTATCAATTTATAAAATAAAATAAATTTGAAATAGCAAATCTGCAGTGTCCAGATATTTGAAAGCAAATGGCACCATCACATGAGTGGCTAAAAAAAATTTTGAATTGAAATGTTTTTTAAGCATCTGATTTTACGTTTTCATTCATATCCATGAATGTCTAACGCAACTGTAGATCAAGGAAAATGAACAAATATGTAAAATTTAAATAATAATCTTTTAAATGAAACTATTTAATAATTAGAACATTAAAGCAAGAAATCATGAATATTTTTGAAGCACACAAAATAATCATGAATATTTTTTAAATCATGAATATTTTGTAAGCTGTGATATATGATACATTATGTTTAGTTCAGATTTTTATTTATTAAATTCTTGGAAAATTTCCAAAGCCACCTATTTCTTAAATATATATTTAAGTAAAATGTATTGTGCCTTAAAACAATCTCTACAAATAGCGTTAAAATAGATATGAATAAAAACTCTAATATTTAACATATTTAAATACTAAATATTTAACTATTACATTAAATAAATGTAAGTCATATGAGAACTGCATAAAAGTTTTTGGAAAATTCTGGAAACGACATTTAAAATATTTAATGAATTTTAATTATTTTGTAGTATCACTAATATGTCATATTGTTTAATAAATAAAAGCCTTCATAAATTAAAACGTAATAATTTCATATTTAACAAGATTTAGACATATATTATATATTACAAATTATAAGTTTTGTTCAGGTAAAATATAAGTGTTGTTCATCAGTTGTAACAACTGATTTTTATCTGAACTTATATATTTTTAGAAGAAATCATGCCACTATATTTCACAAAATATTTTGATGGAAGTAAATCTAAACAATTTTATTATTTACTTAGATTTGCATTGTTCTGAAAAATAATAAACTTAACTTTTATAAATTTTAAAGTTTAATATGAATAACATTTTCAATATATTATTGAATTTTACTAAAATAATATATTTGAGGTATATAATTTTAATTTTACTTTAGGTTCTATTCTAAGAAAAATTAATTTTACAGATTTTAACTATTCCATTGTTTTTTTATAATATTTTATATCATAATAACATAAGCTGAATGTATAGTTACTTTACAATGATCAATGTAAAGTAAATAAATTGTTCCGATTTTTTTAACTAAAATATAATTTGCAAAAAAACAAAAAAACAAAGGAAGGTATGTTCTAAGTTTGGATATGTAAAAAACTTATTTATTCATTTTTATTTTTAATAGATAAGTAGAACCCATAATCCAAAAAATTAACTATAGGTTTGTAAAAAGCAATCTTTTGGACAGGTATTTTCTTTTTGCATTTTGTATATACGTGTAACTAAACATTCCAATTTCTTAATTTAATTAACTATTAGTTAATGACGAAAACAACACGAAGAAATAAATGATTAAAAATAAAACTAATTGAAATTGAACAAATTAATTTGTGTTTTTCAATTTTTTTTTTTGCAAAAAAATTTATTTCTTACGATAATCAATATAAAATTAAGAAAATGTTATAAACAGTAGCTCGAAGAAAGATCCATGAAGTAAATACGATTACCAACATTTTATTGACTACATTTTAATTGAAAACTATTTTGGTTAATTTAGCGAGAATTAATTAAGTTAGAATGACAGTTAAAAGTTAATTAATATACTTTTCTGAATAAATTGACAAGACTTTAATTTAAAAAGTATCCATTAGCTTTAAATCATTTCTAAGAATTTGTTGATCAAGCTTTGATGTTGAGTGATTGAGTAATTCAACAGATCTTTGAGATGATTCCTAGTTTTAGTGTTGATGTTTATATTGTTCTTAATTAAGAAAACCACGTAATATATATTTTTAAATATTTTTAGATTTAGAGATATGTGCCAATTGGGGCACAGACTAAAGGGCAAACACATGCTCATTGTAAGGCTTTGGAATCCACTTTAAACAGTAATTTCATTTGAAATTCTTGCTTGTGTTTATAAAAAAAAAACGCCAAATTTTAATAATTTATGTACTTGCATCGTTGCCAAGCAATTAATGATAAGGACGGTTAGTTTTACATTTCGAAAAATATGAATATATTTATGAATATTGTTTAAATCAGAATATATTATATTAAAGGTAAGTAAATACATAAGTTTTTATGAAGTGAATTAAAATGCTATCAATTTTATTAACAGCTTAACCCAAACTTCTGGTAATAATTTTCTTTATTTTCAAGCCTTTAAAATATTTCAAATGAATTTTTAATTAATTACCATATTTTTAGCTGATTTTTATAGACAAAAGTATAAAACATTAATACATTATTACCTTCAATATATATTTTATTATTTTTGGAATCGATGTAAATTATAGTGAAAAGGAAAAGAGATTAATAATTAAAAAATATTGAAATAAAATTTTATATTGCTGAAATCATGTTTAATCAAACTAAATATGTATTTAAAAGCCTTTCTTCCAAATCTAAAGGCTTTTATACGAAATACTATATTTTTAAATTTACATTATAATAATTAAAATTCATATTGATTTAGTTTTATATTATTCATCTGATCAATTATTTATTACGGATTTATAATATAAATAATTGCATTTTATAATTGTATTTTGCATAAAGAAAGGAGTATATCGATTTTTCAATATAGGGGAACATAAAAGAACTCTTAAGTGTGATATATTTATTGGAAATTTTTAAATAACAAAACTAACCTTTTGATTATTTTTATCCAACGTTGAACTGTGGAATCGAAATGACACATTTAATTTTTCATATTAATTAATATTGCTGATCAATAGCTTGTCACTTTGAAAAATTTATGAAAGATTTTAGTAGCTCTTATTCAAGAAAAAATGAAATAAGAAAAGCATGAACTTTGATTTAAATTAAGAAAGTAAATTTTATATCCTTTCTATATTTTAAATTTAAACATAACTTTTTTTCCACATATAATTCATTTTAACCTTAGAAAATTATATTTCAAAATAATTATATTTTTATAGATTAATTTAATTTTTTATTAAGAATTTTCTAAATATAAGATAAATAATAAATTAAATATTTTTTTTACTTGGAAATTTGCTTTTTAAAAATATTTTTAAATTATCAATTTATACTCTTCAATAGTTATATATATGTAAACGTACACTTTGTAGAAAAAGTACTTGTGTTTTAACTAAGTTCTCTTGTAAAATATGCTAAATAAAACAATTTAAAATATTTTTCAAAATTAGTTAACAGTTCTTAAACAAATATATAGCTGCAGATTTAATTAAATATTTAAAACTTTTAGGTAAAACTTTCATTATAATCAAAAATTTCAATTGCATTAAGAACAAGATCAGTGCTAATCAATATATCGTGAGGTGAGCAATTTTTAATTTATATATAATATGTTTCAAATTTATTTAACAATAAATATTTTACACACAGCAAGTAAAGTAACAAACACACACATTTCTTTCAATCTCTCAATAATATCTCAACTGTTTCTTAAAGCAGTATGATGAGTAGAAAGAAAAATAATCTACATTTATAATATTTTGAATGAAACAAAATGAGAAATGCGAATTTTGCAAGTTAGAGAGTTTCAATAACTAACAATAAGTATGACTAATATATTTCGAAGAAATTTCCTTTTAAAGTTTCATCTAAATTGGATTTTTATCTTTCTTTTAAAAGTGGATGCCTAGATTTACATATCAATTACTCGAATCACACACAGAATTGATTTATTTGCATTCTACTTTTATTTATTCAAATAATGCCAAACAAAAATATAATATTTGATGAGCTCGGGAACTTGAATAAATTACAAAATATTTCTCAATTTATTTTACGGTATTTCATTAATTTTTCTGACAGAAAATTGGAATTCTGGAATACATTATGAGATGTGATTAAGTATTTCAAAATATGTTATTTTCTTTCAACACTCAATTCAATGATTAAATTATTTTTGTTGTTTTCTTTGCATCTGAATTCTTTTTCATTTTCAACTGAATTACATTTGCGAACAACGTTTTCTATTAAATCAATTTATTAAAAAAACCATAAATGCTTTGTTTTTATTATATTTTTCATTACTATGAAAAATTAATTTTTGCGCTATATTAAAATTTAAGTAGAAAATATAAAGTACCTTTCCATTTAAAATGTATTAAATGAATTTCAAACACCTTCATATTCAATCATGCCTATTTATATAGTAAAATGGTGCCAACTAACCTGTCTCGTGGTAAGCGTAACTGACAACAGATGGGGAGGATCTGGGTTCGAATCCAGGCTCGGGCATGGATATACTTTCTCTTCCTATGTGTTTCTTGTCCTATCCTCTGATGATGAATGAATGTGCCCCCCCCCCTATAAATGGGTTTGTCGGTTGGCGTGACGTGGATTGTGCTACTCGCCTCCATGATTTGGTTCACAGGTGCCCACCGGGTAACGATAAATGAGTAGCAGTTTCCGGCCTTTTGGGGCTAAAAAAGAGTTAATCACCCAATGCCCGGCATTGCAAAAAAAAAATATATATATACCAATGAAAAAAATTCTATTAAACTTATACCATTATGGTTTAACTTAAAACTCGTTGGACGTTGTACTAACTTATAATGCTATAAATATGTGCTATACAATCCCTAATTTTTAAAAATCATTTTTCTAAAAATTAAAATTTTAACCATATTTAAGTTTTCATTTGCATAATACAAGGAAATAAGTTAGATATATTTTTATTTCAATAAATTTCAGAATATACATTTCTATGAAAGTGATCTATGTACATATCTATAAAAATATGTATCTTTATTTAAATTTTAAGGTTTGTTGTTAAAAATCAATGCTATGGATGTGTGATATTTAATCCAGTATCTCAAGTTAAAGTGGTCAAAAATACAGTTCTTAGTCAATGCTTGATAAACTTTTGTTCAATTGTTTATTAAAATTAATTATATAGCTTAATATGAACTTTACAGGTGTATAAAAATTATATTTAGAATACGTACAATGGTTGATCAATTGATACTTGTTGATTTATCTATATAAATTTATTTCTTCCTTCTTTGAGTCTTATCTTAACATTAAAATTAAATGTGTTATTCCAAAAGAATCTAATCAAAAGTGTTTGAAAGAAAATCTAATGCATTATTTTGGAACACTCCAAGACTTTGATTTAATGTATCTACCAAGGATGTTAAAATCTCAAATTTCATATATTCAGGAAAAATATATCTTCGTATATCTTAATAATAACTTTTGCATTGGAATTTGAACTAGGAATTTTTGTATATACTTTACAATGAATGATACTATAATTTCTTTAAAGAATTATATTGATTTATAATAATTTTAGAATTTTCATAAAATTATTGGATATAATAATAAATTTGTAAAGTTGTTTTAGAAGTATAAATATGTGAAAGTTGATAATAGTTAATTTTACTTTGAAATTGAATCTACATCATTAGTTTTTGGAATAATTCAGATTTGTAGAAAGATTTATTTTTGACATCAGGAAGACAACCATTTATTTTCCTTCGTCAGATTGAAAGAAAGAAAGAAGGATAGTTGGATCTTACTCCCACTAGGATGGCCTGGATCTCTATTATATAACAGATATTCCAAAATTATTTAGCCAAATGGTAATAATATGTCTTTGAACACTGTTTTATTATATGATTTATGTATTATCAGAAGCCAAATTACAAAGTACGCAACCAGCAATTAATAAATCTTTTCAACTGATTTTTTTTCTAAAATCACAGAAACTTTTAGCTATAACGTTCAGAAATAACATATATAACTGTTTCAATCTGGTCGTGAGAGATCACAGCTTTCTTATCCTACCACATACACAATAAAAATATTTTATAGTTCTTACATAGTTTTATTGCATGTTGTTGTTCCTCTTGGTTATACTCTATTGGTTTTACTTTTTGGATTGTTCTAACATAACGATTTTTCATTCCCCGTCACAGTTATCTGCGCTTTTTATTTAGCTGATTCATATACTTCAAAACAAGCTCATCTTTGTTTCTCTTATGAAATACCTCTGATGTACCTTATTTTTTCTTCTGAATTCCTACCTTTGCATATTGTTACAAATTTATAAATAATAATTGTATTTGTCTTAAAATATCTCAGACTGATTGGAAATACTCACATTTTGGGCAAACTTTTTGGTATTTACGTGTTGTACGTTAAAAGCGAATTTCTAATGATTTGGTGACTTAACGATGTTTTGGCGAGATAACATGGTGAATTGGTGAGAAACTTGGCGACTTGGTGAGATTCTTGCGACTTGGCAAGAATTAGATTCGTCTGAAAACATCCATCACCTAAGATCTAAGACCAATATTTAGCGAGATAGCCTAAAAGCTTCCAAAACCTTGGCAAAACTGGTAGATTTCTCCACCAAGTCAGGTATAAATACCACAATCCGACATAGAAGATAGTCAGTTTTGTGAAAACAGGCAGTTTGGTGAAGATTGTGACAGGGAGTGAAGACAATTTGTCTTGACTGCTGTTCTCTGTCTGAGGTAATTGAGACCTCTGAGTGGAAGTTATTTCATATTGTGTCTGACGAATTGTAGTTGTATAATTGTAATTGTTACAACTAGAATTTCTTATACCTAGTGGAATTTGCTTTTGAATAAAAGTCTTTGTGTTCATTAAGTATTTATTCAAGTCTCAATCGACACGAAGCCCGAAGCTCGGTACAAATGACACTGATGTACCTTATTTTTTCTTCTGAATTTCTGCCTTTGCATTTAAACAATTATAAATAATTTCTGTAATTTTTCTAATTGCTCAGAAAATCATCTTTACGTTTGAGACTCATTTTCAGTGGCTACGTTATTTGGAAATCCCCATACCAAATTTTCATTAAAATGTTACTATACCTTCAACGGCTAAATTTAAATGATCATTTTTTAACAGATCAAAACCCTAATTCATGTTTTCTTCAATGTGAATTTTCTTCAATAAGATTAGATTAAACTCATGCTGTATTTTTTTCTTGTTGAAATTCGTAACGCATATAGGGAAGAATAAGTTATATTTATCAATCTATATTTTTCACTTCAAAAATTCAGTGTGTTTTGTTTAATTTTTATCTAATTCTCCCCAATGTTTGATAACCCTGAAATACTTTCTACCAAATGAAGAAAATGTTGTGTGCTATGCCATTATTCGATTTTGAGTAATATATAGACTATGGTTTGGCATCACTGAGTTCTTCAAACACATCATTGAATTGTTAATATTTGTTCCTTTACCATTCATTTCTATGTAATATCTGGTACGTCTCAGAATTAGATTCATTAAAGATAACTTGATGACTAACTCTTTACAAAGTATATTTTTAAAGAATGTATAAGTTTATTCTAAAACTAAATTTAAAAAAATCCTGTAAGATTGTGATAGGTTTATTACAGCTTACTTTTACAAGTGTCTAACCTAATCTATGCATCTTTTCTAACCATAACTTAAGGTGTTTTAGAAATGTATTTTTAATTAATAGTATACTATTATCACTAGGAGAAAACTTGGGAAATCGTACTTCCCAACTAAATGAAAAAGTCTTAAACGTCAGTTCAAACTATCGTCAATATTCAATACTATGATTATATATGATTAGAAACTTAATATAAAATCTGAGGTATTTCACAGTTAATCGTATTCTTTTGCAATTAGAAATGTTAAAATTATTTAATGAATTATTTTTCTTTTAAATATAGTCTTATGTCTCATATAATTGTAAGATATTATTGAACAGCTATAACATTTCTTAAGAACGATATAAGTATTAAATGAGATTTATAAGCAAGTTCCACACTTTTAAAACTAAAAAATACACAAGGCTACCTACGTTACTTTTTTTCTCTGTAGTTTTGATACCCCGTATTGAACTGCCTAAAGGCTTAAAGTTATTATAAAACATTTTTACATCTTCCAATAAACTGACTTCAAGGGCAACATTTCTTAAAAAACCCAGAAAACTTCTAAGAATTCACTTTGACAGATGTGCATACATAAGCAGAAAATTCTATCCATTTCCAATTGTTCAAAATGGACTAGAATGGAATGTTTGACCTTGGCAGAGAGATGTGTTACCACTAGGTTAAGGTGAGCTAGCTTAATTGCAGTTAAGATCAAATGTGAATCCATTTAATCCAAATGGTTTGTTACTGTCATTAAGCAAAGGCGATTCCATTTTGATAGTGGTAGACAACCTTTTCCTAAGGCTCTGTTATTATTTTTTTTTATTTATTTTTTATTTTTTTATTTTTATTTTTTGTTTATCAGTTGATGGGATCAATTAAAGATCCTTCTTCCTTGGTTTATAACAAGAACAAAGTATGTATAGTCGGAATAATACAAGTTTATCCTAAGAACGTAGTATTCTCGACTGATTATAGCTTGACTTTATATGGTTTAGTGGATAGCTTAATAAATGTTGTAAATATTTGCAAGTCATTTACTTACTTTCAATCGTCATTTTTTTCCAAGAATATATTTTCCCGCGTAGTGGGACGTAATAAAATATCGTAAGCTAGAAATTTCTAACAAATTCCTCGGCAGACAACCAACAGATATGTATTCAGAATAGAAGAATTGAGCACAAGTCTCCATTTATTCAGGCTAATCTAGTCTTAAACTTCCAGGAATCCACAGTAAGTCATATTTGATAAGAATTATATGAATAATCGATAAAAAAAGCTTAAAAGTTAAGAACCCATGGATATTATTAAAAAATATTTCTGGAAAAAGAGCTGGAATGTAATCAGGAAACTTCAAAATAACTAGATGTTAGGTCAAGGCCAAGTCCTAAAATTTAACTGTAGGCTGACTACGATATATTATAAAAAAGATAAGTAATATGGTAGTATATTTAATAGTTTGAAAAATTAATTTCTTTCGTCTTATTATCCATTTTTTGAAATTTACTTTTAATAAACCATTTCCTCTTATCTACAAAGAATCATATGTACAATTACCCCAATATATATTTTTCATTTAACAGTGGAAACAGATTTATCTTGATTTATCCTGAATTATTTTTCTTCAGAAATTTAATGACAATTACCAAATTTCCCTTCATATCACGTGTCCTTAAGTTTCTCTTCTTTATGAACAATCACAAAGTTGTTAACTGCTTCTAAAATGTAATTATCCGTTGTTTACCG
>JAPDSC010031105.1:2578-26279 GCA_026290005.1 Latrodectus geometricus | reverse complement strand
ATTATATCGTGACCAATAATTTAAAGATCAAATGGAGTTTACTTTATGAAAATTTTAATGAAAATTATTTTAACTTCTATTAAGAAAAAATCAATTCTTTGCATGTAACTTGTAAATGAATGTAAAAACACGAATGTGGGTATGCAAAGTACATGTATGTATTTATTATAAAATAGTGTATATAACATGTGACTTAAAAAAAAATGTAAGTTTATAACCGAAAAGCAATTACTCTGGATAAAACAATTATTGGAAAAAATAATCATAATTTTAAGTGGTAAAAAATCATGGAATAATAAAAGTTTTAATAAGGGATATCCCCAACAGTAGATTTAACACACTGTCGGCATTGACTTTCTGTGCTCTCTAGTTGCCGGTTGCCGAAATTGCATGCGAAAACCAGATTGAACTGATTTCCAACTCTATAGCAGACCTTAGAGAAATTAAAACTGAATGTCTGTGCAGATAGTATCAAAAACACTCTATGAAATTGTGGTCTAGATATCAAGATAAGAGTTTTGTTCGCACCAAATAAAGACCCTCGACATAAAGATATACTTATTACCAAAATTAAAAGTATTGCCAATTGCAGCGGCATATGGGTGGACATATGATCAAAAAAACTCGTCCTGATATCTCAAATTAATCAGTTCCTCCCTGGAACACATAATGGTCAATGTGACCATCGACTGCGATTGCTGGAAAATTCTTATTTCACGACAGTGGTCTTTCCAGAGTATTGTGTTTCTGGATCTCTGCTGCTTTGTTTCCTCCAGATCAGCACACGTCATGACTCGCTTTTTCTTGTGAATCTGGACTGGTTTGTAAAAATAAGAAGCCCCATCATTGTCTATAGGAAACTTTTTCTTCCCCAAGATAAATGGGGCCTTCTCTATTGTCTGGTGAGAGGATACAACAGGTTACCCTGCATAAAAAAATGTGTGATAAACACTACTTTTTAATGTGTTAGCAGATCTTTTCCCTGAAGCTATAGTGGTTTGTAACAAGTTGCAAAACAATTCTTCGGTCCAAAAGTACTATAAAACAGTTTCCTTCAGTTGTTGCTTGTGGTTGGCTTGGAACATGTCTTCTGGAGGCAGAATCTTTGGTTTGATATTTATTCCAGAGCCAATGGACCACAGAGAGACAATAAGGTGCCAGCAGCATCAGCCTTTAACATCCCGATTGGCATGCATCCAACTGAACATCACTTAAATGAATCATCTGACATGGCGGGAACCCAGCGACGATTGTCAATGAATTAAATAACAGTTACATGTGTAATTATTATAGCATGATTGCATATTTTCTCTAAATCATATATACCTGATCTTATAAATTGAAAAAGTGAGAGCAAGCGTTTTTTCCGACATTTACAAAAGTTCGTTTTATATAAATTTTATTGTTAACGTCATTTTTTTTTTATGAACTTCGAAAAACATTTCCTTAACTTTTGGATCCCTGGTGTGAAACGAGTGAACCATATACTGTTTCTCGTATTTTAATTTCATGTCTTGTTTTTACTTTTACCGTTTAAAATTTTTTGCTACTGACCTTTTAACTATGTTTGATTTAGTGGGGAAGTCACCCTATGGAAACCTTTTTGCCTTTCTAAGGGAAATTGGTTTCCTTCAGTTCATTTACCTTTTATGAATTTTATATTCTCATTTATATTTTTCAGACTTTAAAATATTTGCATTTATTTTTGTATTTCAAATTTTGTTGAGTTTGTGTTCTCTCTAAAATAAATTTTTCTGCAATATTAAATTTTTGGCGCAGCTTGTCCTTTTTGGACCTTGCCCATAAAACCCAACCAACCTTAACTTTTGGTGGAATTTCCTTAACATTCAGTGCAAATTTTTCCCGTTCGTTATACTTTTGACAACATTGTTCAAAAATTGATCTGTCAAAGATGAAAGACTTAAAATGCTAGAAAAATATGTTGGTACATTAATTCCAAAGTTTTTGATTACTAAATTATATTTTACTTGATCAAATATTTCTTTCAAGTTTAGAAAATATTTTAAAATCAATATTTACACCTTTAAATTAAAAAAGTGTGATATCTGTTTGTGATTATTAAATGGTGAACATTGCTTGAGACTAGTAAAGTTTATTGTCAGGATAACTAGATTTAAAAATATGAAAATAACAAATTATTTCAATTAAAACTAATGTAGTATCTGATAAAGTGGAAATATTTTAAAATTGATAATTTCATCCCTACATAAATATAATGTAATAAAGCCTTGTATGGTAATCATTCACCTGAAAATATTTTATATAATTCTGATCTTGTGTAATTCCTGAAACACACAAGAGTTAATGTAAAATGTTGTTAAAACTGAAGTGTACTAATATTTTGATATTCAGGTGAAGAGCGCAAGAGAATGTCTGAAGCAAGGCAGGAATTTCTGGCCTCAGCTAAAAAGCAGAAAGAAGCCACAGACACTCAAAAAGGTAAGTCGATTCAAGTAGAAATTTAATTTTTATTTGTGATTTTGTGCAAGAATTAAAAAAAAACAGCAACTCTGAAATAGTTTTTATGCATCAAAGATGAATTTTTGATATCATAAATTGAATTTCTATTTTTCTGTAATACAAAATTCATAATTCTTGTAATATGAGATCAAATTTTTAATTCACTGATAAATACAACTCAATTGGTTCATCTTTAAACTCTACATTTGATTTCGACAATATAAATTATAGGAATAAGTAACATCTCAATCTTTATTCGATCTTTAAGAAATGTTAATATAATCTTCAAATTTTAGAATTTTTTCCGAAATAGTTGAATAACTATCAAGAAAATTAAAAACTAAATTTTTTTTAGCCTCAAACTTCTTTGTTTTACCTTTAAACTGGGTTTCTAATTATTTTTAAAGAATTCGATAAAATTGCTAATTTTAAAACGTTGACAATTTTAATTGATTTGTTGAAAACCTATTTTGCACTGTAATTGAAGTCTTGTGTAGTTACACTACATGCAATCTAAATGAGGTGTGAAATGATTGAAGATTGGTTGTCATTACAACGTTATAAAGTGTCAGTTGGAAATCTTCACATTGAACTACATTTTGTTTAACGTAAGAACAAATTAGCTAAAATACTTGCATTGCAAGATGCCTTTATTTTAATAAGTCATAAAATTTTAGGAAATTATAAATCATACATACAAACGTAGAAAAAGATCTTACGTTAATTGTTTTTCTTCAGACTCCCGCCCCCTGCAATTCTAAGGTATCACATTTAACAAGTGGCAGAGAATTGCATGCCTCTATTCTTAGGGTGAGCAGAGTAATGAGAGTGTGTATCGCAATATAAGCAATTTTACATTGAGTTAGAATTAGCCTTAACCCTTCATGGGTCTCGCATTCTTCAAGTGTCCAAATCTTGAAGTACTCGGGGATCTTTATTCTCCTGCCTATTCTCTTTATACTTTCCATAGCAAGCGAGGCATCTCTTCATCAGTAAGTAGCTCTCATGGTCTTTAAGTAAAAACGAATGTCACAATTCCGAGATACCACGATTAACTTTTGTCTTCCTTTTCCTGTCTTCTATCCTTTTCTCCTCCTTCGTCCTTTTTGGACCTTGTGCCACAAAACCCAACCAACCTTTTCTCCTCTCCCTTATTGTGGTAGCCTCATGGGAGGTTCAGAGCTCTCCTCCTTGAGTTGCTATTGCCATCCTGTTGGGAATAGTTTCTCTGAAAATATCACTCGCGTGTTTGGCATACGTGGAAACCCATGTCGTGGAAAGGCAGATCTTGTTAAATGAGATCCCCATACACCAACACCTTTCTTTGTCCTAAGCTTCGGGTAAAACTGGGGGTATGTAGTGGTCCTCATCACATCAATAGGCTCAAATGGATCAAGCAATCGTGCATTAATGACTTAACACGTACACTCCGGTTATTCGAATGGGCTAAATAGCATATTAAACTGTATTGAGGATATAACTGAGCTACTCGCTAAGGATGTACTACACATCAGTTTTTTATTGAAAGCATATTACTGATTAGTATTGTTATTATCTGCATGGATCTATTGTGAATAGTGCCATCAGACCTCAAATATCAGTTTTCTATGGAAGTATCTTTTTTTCTCTCCCTTGGGTGCCAAAGTTTGATTCTGCAGATGTTAAATTTTTCATAATATTAAAATAAGGTTCCTTTTTTGGAATGAGTCTCCCTTTCTTATTGATAAAAGTATATCTGGTTATCTTGCTGCAGTTAAATCCTTCGGAAAATTACGTTGTCATACCCCATGGTCACCTTAATTTCTCTTACAGTGTTATCTCAGCTATTCAATGTTCCAGAAGAAGAAACAGTCCAAAATCTACAGAATCAAAAGGTATGCAATGTCAAGCGAATTAAGATCAAGAGGAATGATAAATTTATCAGCATCAAACACTAAGCACTTAATCCTTTCATTTTTTGTACTCAAATTACCTTAAACTATGAAGGTTGCACATATGTTTCCTATCTGAGCGTCCATACACTCCCAACCCATTACGATGCCTCCAATGCCAGATTTGGGCATACCAAAACGTCTTGCAGAGAAAATATTATAAGTTTTTTGTTTTTATGTTGTGCTGAAGCTGAGCATGGAAGTTCTGTTAAAAGAAAGAGCATGGTAGTCTGGTGAAAGAAAAATGAGTAAATTGTAAAGGTACCCAGCCATCTTACTCTTGCTTATGCTCAAGATGAATTTTAGAAAGAGATAACTGTGAAAATATTAATTTCTTATTAAGAGACCAGACATATCGTAACAGCTGGAAATTCCTCTGTTGGAATCAATTATGCTAGTTTAATGAAAAAGGTCAGGTTAACTGTTGCAACCCAAACAGAAAATGTAACTCCAATAAAAATTTCTGTAATTTATGAAAAATCTGACAGTTTCATCTTGCAGAAAACATAAATTATCTTGTGCGAAGTCAAAAGCTTTTAAAGCCCTGAAATTAAAAAATGCTAAAGAAGCCCCTTAAAAGTCTTCTTTGACGAGCAGAAAATCTTTCCTTTCTCTTCAGTCAGATACAATTTCATTGCATCCTTCGAATGAAGTCATAATCTTCAGTGAGACGCTGCCTAAAATTAAGGCGCTGAATTCCATAAAATTTGGTTTACAAATAAAAGAATAGCTACTTTATATCTTTTGGAATTGTAGTGGTAATCGTTCTCAATTTGAGGATATCAAATACATTATCTTTATCCTGTCTTCAAGAAATCTTTCTGAAACCTATGAACTCTAAACAGATACAAGGATATAACTGTTACAGAAAAGATGGTAATGAAAACACCAACTTCTGGAAGAGTGCTTATTTTCATCATGGAGATAACCTTCTGCTGTACATTGGTTAAATACCAACCTTCAAGTAGTGGCTATGCGAATACATGTCTCCTCATAACCCCTAGATGACAATATCTTACCGGAAGATTTAAACGATTTAGTCGATCTGTTAGCTACACCTTTTTACTGATTGGCAAATTTAATGGTCACAATCTGTGTGAAAGCATTAACACAAATACCAGGGGAATCTTACTGAAAATTGTCTCCTTTCGTTCAATACTAATGAAAAAACATATTTCCATCAAATTACAAAAACGTTTCATTATATCAACTTGGCCATCTGGTCTCCTTGAATTCTGCCATCATTGGGTTTAAGAAATGATCTTCATAACAGCGATCATTTTCCTCTTTTCACGCACCACAGTGGATTTAATAGAATGGTACTAAGACCACCTAGATATAGCTACAGTCGGGCAAGTTGGAATTTATTCACAAAATTAGCTATTAATAAAATAATGGTCATGACTGAAGATACTGTTGACTGAAGATGCAAGCTGTTTGGGAAGTCACAAAATCATTTGTGCTGCAGATATAGCTATTCCAAAAATATTCATTAAAACCAAAAAATCAACTTTGAATTTAGTCACTTAATTATTCTTCGAGTTTAACATATAAAAGAAAGAAGCTATAAGGTGCCTTTTGATGTTCAACTGTGGAGAATTTCCTTGCCTTTAAACGGACCAAAGCATCACAAGATGCCAAGGCCAGAAAGAATCATTGATCAATTAAATCATCTCAATATCTACATTTAAGAAACAACTGAAGGAAAATCAAAGCAGCGAATGGGATACATCAAGATTCTTTACATATCTATATAACCAGTACTGATACATATTATCCTCTCATCATATTGCATATGGACTTGCTGGGAAACATTTGAAGTTTCGAGCCTTGAATCCTTTATACAAATTTTCTCCAATTTTTAAGAACTGTTTTGAATGACTTAAAGGTCGAATTATAGCGTACCGAGATTACGGTTTATCTTATCGCAGTATTGTTGCTCGCGTCGGTCGAGATCCAATGACTGTTAGCAGAATATGGAATCGATGGGTTCAGGACGGTAATACGGAACGCCATGCGGGATCTCAACGGCCACCAATCACTAGCAGCCGAGAAGACAGGCATATTATCCGCATGGCCGTAAAGAAACGGGGTCGTTTGGAAGACAACAAGTGTCTGCACGAAAAGTTCGACGACGTTTGCAGCAGCATGGACTCTCAGCTCGCAGACCATGGCTGCGGCTTCCTTTGACATTGCGTCATAGACAAGAGCGCCTTCAATGGTGTGATCAACGACGAACCTGGGCGCACGAATGGCGAGACGTCATCTTTTCAGATGAATCTAGGTTCCGCGTACCGCATCATGGTGGTCGCACATAAGAGTTTGGCGGCATCGTGGTGAACGCACACTAACAGCGTGCATTCGTCATCGTCATACTGGCCCATCACCTGGCGTGATGGTATGAGGTGCCATTGGATACAAGTCTCGGTCACCTCTTGTTCGCATTGACGGTGCTTTGAACAGAGCACGTTACATTTCTGGTGTGTTACGACCCGTGGCTCTACCCTTTATTAGAGCCCTGCGAAACCCTACGTTTCAGCAGGATAACGCCCGACCGCATGTTGCCGGTATTGTACGGATCTTCTTTGATACGGAACATGTTCGGCTGTTGCCCTGTCCAGCACGTTCTCCAGATCTTTTACCAATAGAAAACGTCTGGTCAATGGTTGCCGAGCGCCTGGCTCGTCACCAAACGCCAGTCACTACGGTTGATGAACTGTGGCATCGTGTTGAAGCTGCATGGGGCATCTGTACCTGTACATGCAATCCAATCTCTGTTTGACTCAATGCCCAGGCGTATAACTGCTGTTATTACTGCCAGAGGTGGTTGTTCTGGGTACTGATTTCTCAGGATCTATCCAGACAAATTTTTTTAAAATTTAACCTCTTGTTATTTCTAGTATAATATATTTGTCCAATAATATCATTTTGTTATCTGCATTTCTTCTTGGTGTAGCAATTTTAATGGCCAGTGTTTTTCCTACGTCCAAAAAATTTCTTCTAAGACATTTTCATATTTTCCAACATGTATCTTATCGGACAAACATATTTAGTCATACTATGGAAAGTATTGCGATTTAACATGTAAATGAAAAATTTTCCTCGTACTTATATTCTAAAAACTTTCAGATACCAGAGCCTCTCCAGTTTATCAAGACGTTGTAGATGATGTTTTTGACCCAAACGAGCCAACTACATCAGGTAAATTCTAAATAGTTATTATTTTAGTGCATTATATATTATAAAAAATGAAGAAATATAGTTATATCTTTAGCTTTAAAGTATAAAATTCTGTTTTAGTAAATGGCAAATTCATGTTGTGCATACCGTTCATCACATTCATGCTTAATTATGTGTGTTAGCCCTGTGTGTATAGCATATTTGATTAATTCACATTAAAAAAACTAATTTCTAAACTATTGTATGCAGTATACACATGAAAAGTTCCAGAAATACACCAAGTTTATACGTCACCTATAAGTATTAACTTTCTATTTAGTTGACACACGGCCAGACAATAATCAAACTCACTCCACGGATTTCTTTTAACAAACATCTATGTGCTTGTACTACTAATACGACTACAAAATACTTTTGACAGTGGTTCTTTTCATTACACTCTTCAGAAAGTACATTGTAGAGCTATGACAGATGAACAACTAACATACCATGATTAAGAGAAAGTTTTTCTTCAATTTTCGAGCAGTTTGGAATTCGGGCTGTCTAACCCAATCGGAATGACAATTAACTCGTTCCGCCATAAAAAAAAAAAATACTCACTAAAAATTTTGTTAACTTGTGATCCTTTTTACACTGCTGAACAGTTTTCTGAGAACGTAAATTTTAAAGCAAATGAATAATTTGTGCTAGGTTCTAAATTAGTATCTAGACAGAAGCAATTGTTTTTCTTAAATGTTAATGGGTAATAAATGATTAATTATATCTGGCTAAGAAAATATTCTGTAATATAAACGGAAATATTTTGTTTTAAATTGATTATGTAATTATTTTTAAACATAATTTTAGGAAATAAAGAACATGATACCATGAATTAGATTTTGTTTCACTTATATTTTTCTAAATGTAAACCGTAATCAAATCTTTAAATTGACAATTGATAAATCTGTTATTTAACAAAAGTACAAAGTATCAATGTTCAAATGTGTATTAATTTTCTGCATAATCCTCCTTTTTTTTTTTTTTTCTTCTCTATTACTGTTGAAAATACCATAAACTAGTTGAGTGATGAAATGCTTTTAAATCTAACTGTCATGTGTAAAAGAGCAAAAACTTCAAGTACTGTAATTCTTGTTGCATTCAGTGTTATTAAAACGTGTATATCATAGAAAAATGGGTCAATTTCCTTAAGTTGTGTACTTAGAGCCTTTTATGCTGTCACTGAAAAGTACAGGGTCTTCGTTTGGAACCAGTATATAATGTTTGTAAAGAGCAACATCTCCCATCCGTTCTCACTGCTTTTCTTCTAGGATTGTTTCATGGGTTATGAAATTAGTTTTAGATGTTCTTTAAACCAGAAAAAGTACTGGTATCTCGCATTATGTTCGTTATGGCTTTCCACTACATGTTCTCTTATGATATAAAATATCCTAAGTTATTTGTGCTTAAAAACTGTGTTCAATATTTATACATTAAATTATTCTAATATTTATTGTAAACTGTTTGATAATACTAACTGCCAGTTAACTGCACATGTTTTTATTTTAAACCGTAGCAACTTGGTATCTACGAATGAACTCATTCTTTTGAGCATCTTAGAAGTCATAATATTTCAATCTATTTAATGAATCTTAATTTGTGTCTGCTTAAAATTTAAAATTGGGATTGGGTATTTTCTAGTTGACAATTTTTCAAGATCATGCATTAATGTTAGGTTTCAGAAAAATTTATTCTGAATTAAGTATTGAAAACAAAAATTATATGAATTGATATTTCTGGAATATATTTCTAAATTTTGTATATGACTACATTAAGAGGTTTATTGTACATCGGTAAACATGAGCACTCCATTTATATTTTCCCCCATGTTTCTCCTTTGGCACTGAAATAAAATCTTCCGAATTGATTGTTTTACCTTGAAGTTCCTTAGGTTTTATCTTGAGCTCTAATTCGCTATTTAGGCATTTCATTCCATTCGTTGGCCATGTGATTTGTAAAGAAAAATTGATATCCTAGGATTTTCCTGCTTTCCCATTAACTCTGTAGACACTTAGTTAAAATAAGACTGTTTTCAGGGAAACGGTTGGTGCTTATTAAAGGGATACTTTCTCACCTGTATAGAGATAGCTGTATGGCTAGTCCTGCGTTTTAAATTATGCTAATTAATGTCTAGATCCTGTTTCCAACGAATTCTACGATTTACGCCAACAGACCTCCCTGTACCTAGCTCAGGATGTGGCTTACCAGTTTAGGTGGAGGTTGCTGGATAATTTGATAGTTTTCTTAAAATTACAACTAGGTTCTGTCAAACTCTTCTAAATAAGAAATAAACAAAAAGAAAAATAGGTAAAAGAAATAAAAAAATATATGAACTAGGAAGGTTAAAAGTAACAGGTATTCCTTCTGAAGAATAAAGTTAAATAAAATTCAATTGCCTATTATAGATGTACAATAGTATTGGGTTTTAAGGAGAAAATCAGTCTGCTCACTAAATGCGTGGAAAGTCTCATTTATTAGATGCATGGAAAAGTCATTTGCTTGATTTTCTGACAATTTCTTTTGTTAAGTAAGGTTCTTTCTGCTTGCTAAATTTCTGTGTTTATCCCAGAGAAAAATTGCTCACGATCAATCATGTTGGAGCTGCCAAGATGTTGTACTGGACATGCTGTTAAGTAGAAGTGGCCTTCCTCCTTCATGTGTGCAGTAATTAGTTGCAGCTATATTGAGTCGTTAAAAATAAGAGAAGGGGCTATGACCAGTGAGGAAAAGTTTCTCATTTCTGGACCAATATAGGGGATGCATAGAAATAAATTCTGAATCAAAGATGGAACAGCCAGTATTTCCATTCATCCAGTCTTTCCAGTTCATTACCCAGTTTCTGAGGGTTTATTTTATTGAGCATTGAGGAAGAGGTAGGATTGTTTTTTGGTCATCTGATATGGCTGTATTTTTAGCAGCTCGGTCGGTTTTTTTCTTACCCGCAGTTCCCATATGGGCTTTGACCAAACTAATGTGAGGAAATTAATGAGATCATTCTGGATGAATCTCACTAAAGGGCTTTTACTGGTAGGGTTCAAAATTGATTTAATACATACTTGACCTGCCAGACTGTATAACCGTCCTTACCGAATGAGACTACCGCAGCTCCTACCTGATTTCCTGTTTTTGATCCATTTGTGAAGATATTGATCTTATTATCTTCTATGGTTGGAACATTAATTTTCTCATCAATTGAGATCTGTGGTTCCATATAAAAAATGCCCGGATGTATTGAATCTACTTTTATCTAGACTTCAACGTCTGATGGTGGGAGAGGAAGATCAAGGGAAGGAATTTGTTTGGCAACGTATAAGGTGAAAATTTTTCCTTTTGCTTCTATTGTAAGGTTAAGCGGTGGGATTCCTGTTATTACTTGAAGTGCTGACGTTGGAGTAGCTCGAAATGCTCATATGTTAAAGAGAAATTTTCGCTGTTTAGAATTTAGCTTCATGGATAATTTGGCAGAGAGTGGAGTTCCCCCAAATGGCTGCTCCATAAAGAAGCATTCTTTCCGTTACAGTTTTGTATAACACTGTTCGGTGTTTTGTTTAACTTTGTAACAAAGTTATAAATGAGAACAATATATACAGATTGGTAAAAAATAAATGCATAAATCTGCTGAATGCCAAGAAGGTGTGCTAAAGAATCTGGGATTGATCGTATACCTTCACCAATACTGAACAGTATAACAGAAATCCTTACATAATACTTTTTCTTAATAATGCTATAAAATATATTCATAAGAGGGCGAGTGACCCAGATGCCATATCTTATTCCAATCCGTTCACAAATCTGAAGTAAATTCTACTAAGGTGATACTATCTCGGAACAGACTCCCAGATAAAAAAGAATTTATTTTTTATTAAATTACTTACGTAAAATTTGCGTAATTAATGAATATCGGAGTACTACATGGAGGGGCCATTTTATGCGGAGTGGTAAACAAAACTAAGCGAGTAAAAATAGAAACACAAGACACATAAAAAAGTAAATGAAAATCAAATATATATATAAAATTAATGAACTCATTTTTGAAAAAAGGTTACTAATTTTTAAAATCTAAAATTTATTTAAAACAAATAGCAATTAAAATAGGGGAGCAGAGCAATAAAGTTTCAGATATTGTATTAGAATCACTGTTTGCTTGCTGTATTAACATTAATTCTGTCGGACTGAAATTCTAAAATAATATAACAAAAATAAAAAAATGATTAAAAATAAAATAAAATTAGAATGTTAAAAATTAAATGAAAAGAAAACACATGAATATACTATATTTATATTCAATTTTATTTTTACCATATATCATTATTTAAATGATGAAAAGGACTACGAGTTGAAGACATTTCATATATGGAATGAATTCAAATTTAATATTCAATGAGATATATTAAGCAGGAGGAAATGGGATGTCACGTCAAAACACTTTATGATAAATTTTTTTAAACATATTTGTTGAATAAAGTGATATAAAAAGACTACTATTGAATGAAAAGAAAACATGTAATTTATTGAATGAGATATCAAGTTCCTTGATGCCAAGGACAGTATATCATGAAAGGTGACTGGCATGATAAGTTTAAGGAATCTAAAAATAATAATAAATAGAAAATAAATGATAAAAAAAAAATAAAAAAATTTTTAGAATGATTTGTGTTTTGATAACTGTGCCATAATAAATAAAAAGATAAAACTAACTAATGTTTTTTTTTATGAACAAGTTAAAAAAAAATAAATTGATATAATAAATTGATATAATAAATATACACATATATATGCATATTACAGGTGTAAATAGCAACATAATAAAATTACCATCCAAAAAATTTAGAATTAAAAAAATCATAAGCTAATAAGTGAAAAATAAATGGTAAAGAAATTAATAAATTATAATAAATGAAATAATAAATTTTAAAAAGTTTAATTTTAATCCTGCCTTTCATTGATTTTCATTGGAAAACGCTAAACTTAGAAATAGGACTCATCTGTGCGAAAATTAAGAGACGAGAGAAGAACTGATTATAGTATAGAGAATTTATTGCTTAAGAAGAGTGATAAGAACTGCCCCAAGTGTTAGGCGAAAACTGAAAAGGGGGTGTGGGGAAAGTCGAAGAAGTTGACCATGAAAAATAAATTAATGAAAAGTAGATCACTTAGTCCGCGCATGGTTACGGGAGAAAGAAGCCAAAAGAAATAAAGACCAAAACACTTTTGTGTACGACTTAGGCTTATAACTCATAAATTATTTTATAAAAATGAGTGAAAATATTGAATTATTCAATATTTTCACTCATTTTGATCCGAATTAATATGGAGAGATTGAAGTAGATTCGTATTTAGCTATTACAGATTAAATACAGATAAATTAGATAAATTATTTTCACAAAAAACAATGAAAATCTGGGAAAAAATGATTTACAAATATCAAATTTAAAGTATCTTAAGTGAGCTATTAAGAGTTCAGCTTGTCCTATATAATTGGTAGAAAATCTATTTTTAAATATTTAATTCGGGTTTATGTGACAATTAGCTCCGGAGCTACTAAGTGATAATTAAAATGGTTTAAAATAATGTAGTAAAAGGCAAAAAAATATGAAATTCAAAACTTAAGAAAAGCTTACTCCGGTCTTAACCACTCTCTTGACATAATTTTATTATCTAAATACACAGAAATATTGCACGAATTGAAATAATGTCATCTGGGCACTTGCCTATTAATCTAACTACTCATGATGAAGTTAAAGTCGATCTTTGAGAAAAATTCCATGTTTTTATCAGGGCGCTAAAGTTTATTTGAAAATTAACAAACTTCTAATTGTTCAATTTTATTGTTTCTTATTCTGTAGACAAAGTTAGACACTTTTTTTATCAGCTGTTTATGGTGTTTTATTATGGAAATTAGAATCAAGGTTGTGGGGTTTTACAAAGGAGTCACTCCTATCATATGATAGGTAAAAAATCTCTTTGCTATGGGGTTCCATAGCGCCCCTAATGCAACTCGGTCCGCCATTATAGAATTTCTTAAAACATTACAGTTAACGTTTATTATACCTTTAGTGAGCAGAAAAAAAAAGGGTAAAAAGTTAACGATACAGAAGATATAAAATATTCTCTACTAAAGGAACTTTGTGCACAATTTATTTAGCAAAAGCTGTTATGTATTTGATACATAAATATTGTGTTCAATAAATTATTAGTTAAGCTGTATCTGGCAACTGTAGAGACAGCTTTTAGGAATTTGTTTCATGTGCTAGATAATTAGAATGATCTGATGGAATTGACTTACTATTTTTGTAACTAATAAAAGTTATGTTTAATCTCTTATTTGTCTTTAATAAACAACAAACGTTACAAAAGCAACAACACATCGGAAGTGGTAATTTCCAACGAGTATTTCTAAATTCGGTTTATATTAAGGTAAATATTGAGGTTTGTTAAATTTTACCCAAAGTCTTCTCTTATTGAAGCGACTTGAAAATATTTGTTCATGGGTCTAAAAAAAAAATGCAGGCTATGATGAAGGTCTTTACTTATTTGTTCTGCTAGAAAAATTAATGACAAATCTTAAGTTTCCAACGAATTCATATTGAACCAAATGACAAAAACATGCTGAGATAAATGTTAGCTCTGAACATAGAAATATTCAGGAAAGGATTCTTGAAGTATAAAAATTTTTATCCAAGTATCAATTGGTTCAAACTTCCGTATAAGTCTGTTGTCTACATAGTTTTGGGTGAATACCTATAATACAGTCATTTCACAAATCACTAAATTAAAGCGGAATGATTTCAAAGGTAGAATTTTATTGTCTTGAGAAGAGATTCTGGTATTTAAAAAACTAAAATGTTTATTCTGTGCATTATATCACCATCCGAATTAGTAAAGAAATTATTACCAAACACTTTATATTTGCCTGCCTATGTTTTTTAATAGTTCAAGAATATATATAAATCATAGCAAAATATTTTATGAAATACAAAAAATGAATAAAGAAAGCGTTATTCTCGCAACTTATTTCCGATTTTGTAACTTTTAAGTGTAAATTTACTTCACTTCTAATTAAAGAACTAACAATTAAATACAAATATTTAAATATTTTGCCAATTAGTCAGCCCAAACATTTGAATGTCACATTCCCTACTCACTAAGAAAATGTAATTTTAATTGACATATTACTTTATATTTCAAGATCTATTCTTTGCATCAACTATGTCTATTTCGCAGGTTAAAAGTTGCACACACTCGATCAAATTCTTTATATCTGAAAACTGACCTATTTTGGATCAGCTGTTAAAAAAACAAAGCATTATTTCATTTTCCAATGTCCACGATGGATTAAATTGCTCATTAGTGACATAAAAATTATTCGATCCTGTTCACTAAAAGCAGTTGCATCCTTTTTTAATGAAAAATTGTAGATCCAAAATTATTGCAATATCAGCCTTCGTGATGTTTCTTTTAGTGTGAGATTCAACATATTGGGTTAATTTTAAATTTGTTGTGTTAAGTTTGCGCAAATGAAAAAACTAAATAAACTAATAAATGTTTTTAAGTCCTTAGTGTAATAAACCACATTTCAGATTTTAATAGTTAATTACGCTGTTGTGTATTGATAATAGTGGCTTATAATTCTCAATCAGTTTGCTGTAAGTTTGACTGTGTTCAAAATAAGGCACTTGGGAAATGTATTTTGAACTTGCAGATGAATGGTAGGTATTCTGACCTTCAATTCAGTTTATCTTGGATACGAATCTGTTTGGTAATAGGTGTTTGTGGTGGCATGGAATCCTTTTAAAATTGCAGGCCCGATCAAATTAGCCTTTATGTGAAAAACTGCACTTGTTAAAATTTAATCAAGCATCGGAATAAAAAAGATTTTTATTCAGAACAATTGAATGAACTGATAGTTCTCGCTTATCTTGTGTTAGGGACTAATTTATGGAATAATTACTACATTTTCTTTGGTAAATGTATATTACTCATTGAAAAAGAATCATATGAACAAATAAAGAACTGCAAAATTATATATGTTTTAATTGATAATGCTTTGAGATAACTAGAGAAAAGTATCAAGCATTTTTAAGGAAGCCATTTAGAGATATAAAAATATGTAAATATTCCTGGTTAAACCGGGTACTCCATTTTTTCATTTCCTTTTCCAGGCTTTCAAAAAAGGAGGAAATTATCTCCAGCTCAAGAACAAAATGGTAAGTTTTATTTTATTTTATTCTATATTAAAGTTTCTTCTGGGTTAATTTAAAATTATTCATTTAAATTTTTCAGGTTAGATAGAAAACACATAATCAATTTTTTATTTAATAGTTAATATATACAAAGTCCCTGTAATGTTAATCTGAACCCTATTCAAAAGCTAGAATAACAACCTTTTGCAATAGCGGACTGCTAGAAAACGAACAAATATAAAATCAATTAGGTTCTTGAACATAACTCATATCTGTTGGTAATATAGGAAATGTTAAAATTCGATCTTCAGATCTTGTTCAGGTAGATTCGAACTAAGCTTTGATAATCACTAACTTAGAAGAAAAATTTGGTAACGTTTCCCGAGGAAGCATCATAAGATTTTAAACATCTCACGGTTCTGACCTAGATACCATGATTGTGAAGGGAGCAAATTGTATGAAATCTCGTGAAGCACAAAATCCTTGATCATGTCGTTCAAACATTTGACGAGATTGCAGAGTTTTTCCCACCCAACATGTGGCTTTACTTTTCAGACACACCAGTATAATTAAATAACATAACAGGCATGTCCGAATACTGGTTCTGTGTGGAAAATGTACACAATCTGGAAGTGAAAATTTCACTATTTTCAAATGTTATAGTTCTTTACTCACATGCGTCGTTTTCCAAATCTTAAATGAATCCTACAAAAAGTAAGAACATTTACTTGGAGAGGTAAATAGTCAAAAAAAGAATACAAAAATTTTTGGCATCTAATACTGTTCTAATTTATAAAGAAAATCTTAAACATCAATCCGGCAAAGAAAGGTATTTTACCATTATCCTCAACACTTAAAAATTAGTCACCAAATTTCATAAGTATACCTTCAACTACTAGTAGCACAAAGAAATTTAATTCATTTTCTAATAAACCTAAGACTAATGATGCCAAAATTAAAAACCAAAATTCGAAAGAATAATTTATACATCCTCTTCTGAAACATGGAAAGGAATTTCTAACCGCTTTAAAGGGTAGAAAAGAAAAACACAAAAATCAAACCTATGCAAGTTACAATAAAAATTGTATTGAACAGTTGTGGTGCTCGGAAAGACAATGAAGTATTTAATGATATTTAAGTTTCGTTTTATTGGCCTCTGCAAATTTATTTTAATATACAGTTAGTCTTTATTATTATTAGTTATTAATCTTAAACTTCTCAATTAGTTTTATCTAATGATTTGCTTAAGCTTCTAGTTTTATGAAAGATTTGTTACTTGTGTCGATACCCCATCTGAATATATTGCTCCAGTATAAGAAAATCAAATTCTATACGTTTTACCTTTTTAAATTATCGCTGCGATTTTCCTCGATTTGAAAAGTACACTTGTGTAAAAATGTTTGCAACAATCATGATCTTCAATTCATTCTATCATTTCCAAAATCCCTTGTAATGAAATGGATTTAACTTTGTCCTAACTCTTACTTTTTATTCTTATTTAAAGACTATATTTGTATTAATCCAATGTTCTACTACAAGGAAGTTTATCGTTAAAAATGGACTACTGAATGTCATTTGCATAGAGCTGTATTGTACGCCTTCATATGATAATTGCATTATATTCAATGAACTTCAGGCAGTGCCTTCATTTTTTCACTTCAGTGCCTAGGAGTTGACTAATTCTTGCATTCATTAAAGCAGAAAAACTAAGTGATCATTATGATGTTTAATTTCTAGAAAGTTAATATACTTATTTATCAACAGTTTATTATCAATTTTGATTTAAATTTGCCAAACTATTTTCAATTGTTTGAAATGTTATATACTAAATCGTTGAGAATTTCTGGAGGAAAGTTTAAATTTAGAAAAATTAAATCTTGGCATTAAAAGCACTTTTAAATTTCGTACAGTAGTAAAATGTGTTCTCGTTGTGGGATTAATATGTACATGTTGAATTGCAAAATTTTTGTTTTTTGACTTATCTGATATGGATAGATGTAAGTTAAGGATTATTTTTAAAAGTTATTTAAATGAACATTTATCCAATGTCCAAATAATTACAGTAGTAGGTTTTAATTACATATAAATTACTAAAATTTATTCGAAAACTACAATTTTTATAACACTTTTATATTCTAATTCATCTGTGATATCTAAAACTCACTTACTATCATTTTCTTCCCCCGAATAATTATATCTTCAAATAAAAAAGCGAAGACTATGGATTTCAATTTTCGTTAGATATCATTTTAAAAAGTTAAATCTCTAATTTAAGTCTGCTGAATTACTAAATTAAATCAGTTAAATACATTTATATCTTCCGAAAACATATTATACATTTATATATTCTAATTTTCGGTTTTGTTAAAAATTTCTTCCTATTTTTCAAAACTTTGTTTTTACACTCTATATTTTTGTTAACATAAATCGAACAGAAATAGCAAACACAGATAACTTTCAAAGCGGAATTGGCGCCAACAAGCGTTCTCTCTTGGAAGCAGACATATGAGAACTTTTTCGACTTTTTAATCTAAGTAACTTTAATTAAAAATATCCATCGAACAATGTTTTCTACATTGTTATACATCAAAATGCTTTGTGTAAATATGTATTGAATTTGAAAATGTTTGATGGAATCGTGAAGTTTTTAAATATTAATCGATTTTGTCGGTGCACTCATTTAATTTCGAGATTTTCTACAGTGCTTACAGGCTGATTACTCTGAACTGCATTACACGAAAGTAAGATGACTTGGGGCAGGATGTGTTTTTCAGAAAGTTGGGTAGCAGAAAGACAAAATTCTGTCATTCTTCTATTCGAAATGTTTTACCGAGTGCGCAATGCTAGAAAATCTCAGAAATTTTGTATTTTAAACCCAGAAAATCAGTGCCATGTTTGCTTGATCTTGTATATGTGAACAATTGTTTTCAACTATGAAACTTAGAAAGAATTCTTTCAGAAGCAGAATGCCAGTGAATATTTAGCCTGGTTTTATAATCAGTACGTCTCACATTGAAACACAATATTAGGAACTTTTAAAATGAAATCGCAATTTTATTCATATTAATATTTTTAAATTGTAATAGTTCTACATTGTTTAAAATTATCTTATCTCGCTATTTTTTTTTCAATTTTCGTCTCTGATTGAATAAGTTTGACCATCTCTGGTCTAGTGCTTAGACTTCAGTTTCTTCTGATGATCTACATTTTGTTTGTTTGAATTTCGCCTCGGTTTTGGTTATTTGTAGTGGGGTTTGGGTTTCAACTTTAAACTGTGTATGTAAATTTGTCTAATTTTAGCTGTTTTGAATGACCCTTTTATTTTCTTAATTTGAGCATCGATGTTTGCTGTGTTCCGACATCTTTAAATGTTGGTCCTAATGGATTTTCAGTGTTGTGCAAAAGGCAGAATTGAATGAAGACAAATACGAAATTATTAACTTTATTTTAATTATATTTAATTGATTATAACGTTTCTGATTGTTGACATGCATTATTTTATAGAAATATTAAATGAAATTTGTAAGAAAATTTTATCGTTGTTTAAATATACAATTTGTTTTTAAATTGATAATTTATAAGTTCATAAATGTGTGCTTTTAAAATTCACATTGCGTTGGATTGAAATTGATTAGGTTTTTTACATTTAGATGACAGAGTAGAGGGAGAAAAGAGAGAAGAATTGCCCAGTACCAGCAGGCAAGCAATTCCAACTGCCAAATGTAAGTTTCATAATAAACAAATGAGTTATGTAAATTATATTTAAATTTCGCCAGATGCTGCAATTAAGGTGTTCAGAACAAAAACACTAATTTAGAGAATAGCTGGCAATAATTGATTCGAATATAAACAGTGTTTTGCATTATTTAATTTACCTGACTATTGAAATTATAAGTATTTTTACAAGAAATCATTAATTCTTATATCACGAACAAATTATGTTTACTTTTGAGCAAATTTTGGTAGCGAATTTTAATGTTGCAGAAATATTACTATAGCTATAATGTAGGCTGTCTCATTAAATTTATGCTTGTGTGTGTGTATTACCTATATAATTGTGTAATAGTCCTGTTTAAATTATTCCATGATAAAAAATTTCTTTTTTAACCTGACATTGAGACTTTGATTCTTTTGTTATGCAATGCTTTACAATAATATATTCAACATGATATCAATAATATCATTACATGAGACAAAGGGTCAATAAGTCACTGCTGGACATAGTTTTCCCTTAAAATAGCTCGCTTTTTGTGGCAAAACTAAATGTCTGAACTCTATGTGCGTTGCTCTCTTGTACAAAATTATTAAGTCTTTACAATTGTATTCAGTTTCATGACTACCCGAAATTTTTTAAACACATATTTTATGACAAATGTGTGCAATCGTTCCGCCCCCCCCCTCCATTCAATCACTGAATGAAATAAAAGGAATTTTAAAATGTTTCATTCAGAATTGTACTCTCCGAGCTGCCAGTTGAATAATTAGAGTTGTAGCTTTCAATTTGTTGGTTCTATTTCCACCTAGAGGGCAACCATAGAGGCTTAAAAAAACATTTTTAAAGTTTACATGGAATTACTCCGTTAGCGGAATGAATAGTAAACTTCGGTCTACAAATCAAGCAAAATTCTCTTTTCTTTAATACATTCAATTTTGTGTAAGTTATTTAGGAAAATATAAGCAATGTGCATCTAATTACAAGAGATGTATAGGATAACACTTAAAAAAATCATACGTTTGAATTGAGTTAAAATTATAAAATATTTTTTCCATTATGTAATATTTTATTTATATTCATTGATTGGATATAAAATGTTCATAAAGTATTGTTACTTCAACTCATAAAGGTGTAATATGGTTGTAGTATTCACAAATTTGAAGTTATTTATTGGAATTATGTCAAAAAAATTTTTTTAATTCGCGGCTGTTGAGCAACACTTTAGAAAATCTTTATGATTATACAACTCAATAATAATGGAACGTAAAGCTTTATCTATTTTATACTTATTTAAGAGAAAGTATTTTTCTGCTTTCTCCGTTCTTTTAATCCAGGATTATTGTATTAATTCGGAAATTTTGCGATCGCTTTTCCATTCCTCATATTTTATTTCTATGTGAAAATCTTGTTCCCTTTTTTCACATTTTTATAAAATTTCCTAATTAAAAATACTTCAAATAACATTAAAAAGATTTTACATTTATGCAATATGTAATTAAAAATATTTCAAAATTTTAAATCGTTCTTGTACTATTTTATCAATTAGTATCGGTAAAGGTTGGCAGACCAGTGTTTGAATCTGGATTCAAATGAGAAGTTCGTAGATTCGGTTTAAACTCTTGCTTGAATATTTCCAGTGGTTCGGAATATGCATTTTGAAATTTAAAATTCCGTCTGTTACCGCATGCAAAACGAAAAGATAGAAAAAAAAAATCATATTTTTTTGTCATTTTCATTTCATTAATTTAAGAAAATTATTTTTTGAGTTCTCTTAAATGAAAAAGCAAGTTGTTTATTGAAAAACACCGTTTATAAATCAGAAGTGAATTTATAAAATATAGCAAATGTTTGAATTTCGTAAATTAATTTTTCAATAACAAAACTAAAAAAGGGAAATGAAACTTGCCTTTCTAAACCTGTTTAGTAATAAAAGCTTATAGATTTTGTTTTCTGTGTTAAGGGGTCACAAAAAGCATTCAATCGAACTGAGATTCCTGAATGTTCAAATATTCAGAATTAATTTCAAATGGTTCATCTGCTGTTTTTACTATTGAATGGTTAAAAATGAATGAAAAATTTTCTGGCTTAATTTCTACCTCAGCATTATATGTTATGGTACAGAAAAGCATAAAAAAAATTCGCTTTTGTTCCAATTGTCATAGAAACAATTTCATTGCTGTTGTGCTTAAAATGAATTGATACTCATTTTAATAGTTTTTTTTCCAATGGAGTTTTTGCATAGTTCTTATGCAGGTGGTTATCAAAATAACATCTATGTAAATAAGAGTAATTTTTAAGAATTACATCCGTAAAGACTAAGGTTCTCTAGATGCCAGGGTTTTTAGTATAAAAAAGTATAAATACTGATAATAGGTAGCTTTCTTGATAAATATAAGTAAATCTATACAGAAATGTTTTGAATTTGTTTCAATTTTATGTATTTAGACATTGAAGCTTTTCACAGAAACCTTCCGAAATGCGGGCTAAATAATAAACACTAATTTCATTCGCTAGTGCATTCAATTTCCATCTGTTTGCTGAGTTAATAGTTGAATGATCAGCCTCTCACCAGCATTTTGCTGGTTCGATTACATTCGAATTGACTGTTGTGCGTCAAAGATATCAGTGAAGTGTCAATCCATTTTTAGGAATTTGGTTCAATTATAATTACATAAAAATATAAAATCTATTCACATGGAATTCATAGTATTCAACAAAATTTTCAATGTTTTGTAGAAATGCATGTTTTTCCTGCTTCGAATATTAATTTTAAGACTTCGGTTAAAACACTAAAATTTTTTAATTAGCTTATTAAGACGCGAGTTTTTGAGAAAATTTTCTGTTTATGTGAAGAACTTGGATCTAGTTGTGATCTAAATTCTGCTGTTAGTGCGTGTCATGAAGAGTAGTATGTGTAATTCCAAAATTAAAATTGTAACTGTTGAGGTAACTACTACGTGCCTTATCTTCAATTCACTTTTTTAGTTTGTTATCCATCTGTTTAATCGACTGTTGGTAATTCTTTTGAACGCATTTGTTCAAAGTCAGATGTGGAAGAATCAACAGAATAGCGATAAGCAAATCCTTAATGTGAATAAACTATTTTATATTACTACTCCATATATTAGATTTGCTAAGACAAAATAATTTCAATTCTCGCTGTAGAGTTATGAAGTCGGTAAATATTCATTTTTCTTAGTTTTTTATTGGAGACATATTTGATGTATTTAAATTATATTGCTTCTATATTCTAAATTTTTGTAATTGACAAAATCAGAACTTTTCTGATGCTGTATGAAATTAGAATGTATTGATAATAAGCACAGGGTTTTAAATTTTTAGATGCCAATGATCCTTGGATAATACAAGATTATGAAGAGGATATCAGGCAAGAAAATCCGCGTAAGTTTTAAGTTTCTCTCACTGTTTTTTAAATTTCACACTTAAAATATACTACATATTTTTATGATACAAATTTTAAGTATCAAAATAAGACATCCCATTTCAATTAATATGGAAAATGATCCCATAATCCAGTATAAATTAGCTACAGGTTTGGTAAAAGTATAAGCAATGTTCTGCTAGCTGGCAATTTCATTAGTTGGAGCAAGATTTTCAGCGAGATTGTACTGGATTTAATTTAATTTATAACTAGTTTAAATATAACGATCTTCCATTTTAGAAGCCAAACTAAATTAGTTTTTCTTGCATTTTCCTACATATTAAATGTGCTTTTTATATTCGTCCGTCACTTCCGTCTGACAGACAATGCCTTAACCAACCAGGCCACGAAATGAAAAACTGACGTAACTAATTTCTCTATCGTCTATGATAAAAAAGAAATTACATTGAAAATAATGTTCCTAAAAATTATTAATGATAAAAAATTGTATAAGCGTGTTGTGAGAAAAAATCATCAATTAAGAATTAGCTTTAGCAATGAACAGTAATTTTTATGCTATCAAGGATTTAGAAATATTACAATTAAGTACAACTTAACATTATTAAATTGCTTTCAATCTTTGAGCACATTTACTAAAGTGCTATGATTCTAGAGTTATTAGTTAAAATATTGTTTGCTCTTGGGATTCAATTTATGAGACTAAAATTGTCTGAAATAAGAATTAGACTTAAAAAAAAAAAAAAAAAAAAAAAAAAAAAAAAAAAAAAAAAAA
>JAPDSC010031104.1:0-12841 GCA_026290005.1 Latrodectus geometricus | reverse complement strand
ATAAGATCTTATTACACTAATGGAAGTAAATTTAAAACACTTTAGCCCATCCCACCTTGTTTATAAGGAAAAAACATTTTCTGCAAATATCGTATGCATTCACTATACATTAACATGCATAAATAATTTCCGATATCAAAAAAATTTCAAACATTATCTAACTTTCTTCAAACTATTCTAGAGCTTCCTCTAAATCTTGATTTGCACAGAGTTTTCCACCTAATATTTTCCTAATTCTTTTTTCTCTTCCATTCTCAAAACAAAACAATCAGCATTTTGTTCTCATAGTTATAATATCATTCTACATTCATTGTATTTACATAGCAATTTTTTTACATTCGGTTATTTGTCCTAATCCTCCAACAGTTCCCAAAGAGCTTCAGAAATCTTTCATAGAAAGAGAATTTGGTACTTATATATTAACGCCACCCCAGCTAATTTCATGCCAAAACTTCAGTGAAATTGGAGCTTAAACTACAGTTGGAAAATTTTTATTATTAATTGTGAAAAGTATTCTAATAATTAAGAAAAGAAATTTTCTAATTATAAGGAAATTTCTTTGAAATTCAATTGGCTTAAAAAGCTCCGGTGACGTTAATATGTAAATATCGAGGATTTTTCTTCACCTCATTGATTAATATCAATTAATAGATTGTAACACTAAATGAATATTAAAGACAACATAGCTTTTATAATAAATAAAAAATATATAATGAAATAACATATGCTATTTAGGTATATGGATTTATTATGCTCATAACTTCTCAAAATCTCATAAATTTCTTACAGATAACATCACATAATTTAAAATTTTATTATTAATTTTCATATACATAAAATTTTTGCTAAGAAATGATAATGTAACAAACTGTTGCAATGAAATCAGTGAACATAATCTCTTTGTAAGTTTTAATAGATGACAAAAAAAAAGTTGATAAATGAGTGTAATATTATTACACTCATTAACCAACATTTCCAAAAATCTAATTTAAAGATTATACAAATACTTTTGAAATGAAAATATAATTAAAATTTGAATTCTTTAACTTTATAAACAGAGAACAGAAATTTGAGTTTGAATGAACACTGACATACAAGACATGTTTAATTTGCACAACTGAAATACAACATCTGTTATTTACAAAAGTATAAAAAGTTATCTATGTTGCTTTTTTTCACATAAACAAGTAATCATACTAAATATACACAGGTGAGTTTATAAGATTAACTACTGAACAAACTAATTTTAAATTTTTAAAAATAATAGAATACTTTATTTAAAATTATAAGTCTCTTCACACTGTAATAGTTATTTTTCTTTATTAATGAACATTCTAGAATAGGTACTACAGAAAAATTTTGCTTTATATTTTTTGATGTATGATTTTTCACTTAAAAAAGAACATTTATGTATATTCTATAAAACTATATTTTTAAGTACATATGGGAAAAAAATACCAAGTTCAGTATCATTTAAATCAGTTACAGAACCACGAATTTTTAGAAACTGTTGAAATTACTTGATAAAATATTTCCTTGGTAAAACTATACTTTAGGATGCCCCCTTGGCAAACATGGCGAATTTTGTTTGGCTATAGTTTTTATTGGTGATTTTTGTTGGCACAGAACAATCAATTGCTCTGTTGCAATCAGAATATCCCCTTGGCGTTCAATCGCGATTACAACTTAGCGAGAATCTAATGGGCACCCTAAAGTATAGTCTAACCCCAAAAAATTAACCATCACAATGCTTATATGAGATTGGTTATAACTGTCCATGAGTTTATTTTTTGCAATTATTAAACTTTATCGTAAAGACTTTCATTGTATAGGTTACTTTATCGTAGTAACATGGAATCCGAGATTGTTGTTATTATTATTTTAAAAATGAAACACAATAATATGAAGAGCTTAAATATAATGTACGTGGCTTTGATAATACCAGCTTTTGTGTATATTTTCAACATTTGTAAATAAGAATAGTCGTAAAATAATTAAATGAAATTGATGCATGCATTAAATTTATGAGGTTTACTAAGGAAATATTTGTTTAATGACATATTAGAACCATGATACAATTTATCATAGAACATGTTATTTTAAAATACTAAATACACACATGCTATATCTCACCTAAAATAAGGTATTTTGATTATTCTATGAAGAAAAATGACTTTATGATTAAAAAATAAATGAAGAAATAATTAAAATAATGTAATAGATCAGTTAACTCTACACCTTAACTTGACTGCGCACGAAGCGCAATGAAGTTTCGCTCTCGGAACCGTGACTCAAGAGGTCATAATAAACAATACATTACGTCACACTTTTGCAATAACTTAAAGAAAAATATCTAGATTAAATATATTTTAAAAATTCAAAATCCCTAAAAATATTTCATAAATATAAATTAAATATCACAAATTATTTGTTGACGAGATATAAAGATTTTTTTACTTAAATTTTTATATTTGATGATATTAAGATTAGAATGGCAACTGATATTTCTTAGTAGCTTTATAACTTCTCAACTCTTAAATTTTCCAAAAGGGTTTTTTGCGTGAACGCGTGGTCGCGGTCTGCAGCGTATTAATATTTTCTTAATTATTACATAATTTTTTTAATAAAAATGGTTGCACAGAAAAAAAGTGTAAGTAATTAAATGATTTATCTGTATCTCATTTATATTTTTATTGTTATGATATGTTATTTCTCAAAATCGATAGGCTTAGTTATGTAGAAATTGCTTTTTGGTCATAAAAGTGTGTTACTTATCTTAAAATGCTTTCATATTACATATATTTTAAGAATGCTGTATACTTGCAAAGTATAATTAGTTTTCTATTTAATTTATAAATTTTTAAATACACCCTGATAATTTGCTTGGTTTCCATTAGATTGCAAGATTTAGGTATAAGCATTTGTTTCTAAAATCTGAAATTAATTGCTGATATTTATTTATTGTTTTATAATTATTTATGTAAAATAAACGCATTACACATATTTGGTCAGAAAAACATTTCTGTTATCCTTTGGTATTTTTTTCGATCAATGCTTATCATGTTCTCGCTATATTTATATAATTGGAGAAGTTTAAAGTTTATTAACAACATATGTATAAATATTTATTTGTTTTAATAAAAGCAATTATTTTTTTTGATATAGAAAAAGGCTCTTGAGAGCATCAACTCCCGTTTAGCACTTGTCATGAAATCTGGCAAATATGTTTTGGGGAACAAACAGACGTTAAAAGCTTTACGTCAAGGAAAAGCTAAATTGGTTATTATCGCCAACAATACTCCTCCATTGAGGTAAGTTGAATTTAAAGTTACCATCACTAAATGTATAATTGTTAATAGTTATTATGCATTGCAACTCAGGAAAATTATAAAATCTTACTGAAAGTATATATTTAATGTCTTCTGCATTGAATTTTTACTACAATTTTGTGAAGGTTATATGAAATATCTCTGAGATTAATTTATTCAATCATTATTTCATATGTGTTTTTAAACTTAACATCAGTGATAGTTTAGTAATTAATGAATATATATGATTTAATAAGACTTGAATCTATTGTGACAAGAAAATTCAATACAGATCATTGAAAATATCATTGCAGGTGTGTTATTCAAAATGTGTATGATTATTAAAACATTCACATTTTTAAATAGTGTAAGAAATTTACAAATGTTTTTAACAGTTAAAACATTTTATTTTGTATTATTTATTGTTGCGAGCAATAATTAAAATTCTCAAATACTTCTGACAATTTTAAATAGTAATTTCATAATCATAAGCTTTTAAAGACAGAACTGATAATTTAAAGTAATGAAAACATATCCTGACAGTTATAATATTGGTATCTTCATGGTTTTTTACTTTTGTGAAAAATATTTTTAATAAAAATGACAAAAAATAGCAAAAATGACATTTTTATCTTAAAATGCATTTTGGTTTTTGTATTCAAAGAAACATGCACATGCTTCTTATATTAGACATATACCATAACATGTTATAGGTTTTTAAAACTGAATGATAAATATCTGATAAATTAAAAGATTTATTAAATATATACCAAAAACTGTTGAAATATTTAGCCGTTGTACTTATGAATATTTTGTAATAAAAGTATAAAGAATTGTAAGCTACCTCTTTTCTTTATGTGTAAAAAAAGCGATATTTTCTCTCTCCATATCCTTATATGTTTGAGTTATACATTTTTTCACAAAAATAAAGGAACATAAGGAATAGTCATTGTAATTGTCAGGATCTATCTTCATTATTTAAAATTTATCTGTTCTGTCAACAAAAAAATTATGGTTTATCACAATCTATTTAAGCGTATTAAAAGTATTTGAGAATCTAATGCTAGTTATTGCTCATAATATATAAACACTCTGTGTGGAAAAAGCTTTTATTAAAAAATTAAGAATTTTTAAAATGTCTGGATGTTTATGATGACTCAACATATTTATATAATTTGCAGTAATTTTATTACGCAGTCTATTATTATAGTTGATGACATAAAAATAATGAATTGAAATAAATTTAAAATAGTATTCATTAAACCAAAAGTCTTGACATCAGAAATTATATTAAATGTTATATAAAAATAAATTTTGAAAACACTTCCATATTTTGATTTAAGGAGTAGTCTCATGAAATGGCACTTCTACCATGTTGAATCATAAAACATAAAAACATAACACTATTTTGGAAAAATTAAATGATTAGTTTAACAAGATATCCTTTAAACTTAATCATATTTTTTTCATACAAATGATTTAAATTGGCTCAAGCTATTTATATTACATAACAATCTGCCATAAAAAGGGAAATCAGTTAAATTTGTTGATTACCTAAATTATAGAAAATGTATCAGTTTATTTTAATTTGTCAAAGTCTTTCAAATTGTTTTCTTGATATGGGCTCAAACTAAACTTATTTTAAAATAAAATTTAAGAGTAACATTTCAATAGTATTGAGAGACTTTCATAATTTAGTAATAACTTTAAAAATAAACATTTGACAGAAATACATTTTAATTTTGTATCACACTTAATCTTAAAATGAAATATTTTGATAAAACCATAATAAAATAAAAGCAATGAATGTTATGCCTTTGGATATAAGTAGTAAAATAAGAAAATAGAATATGCAAACTAAAATTGTATAAAATATAATGTGAATAATAAAAATACATAGAGCTTATGATTTTATATACTTGTCAATTGTTGACTGTAAATTCGTCCAGATTTTTAATATTGAAAATATATTTTAAATATGAGTATTATATTTGATTATATATATCTTTTCAGGAAAAGTGAAATTGAATATTATGCTATGTTGGCAAAAACTGGTGTTCATCATTATTCAGGTAGCAATATTGAACTTGGCACAGCCTGTGGTAAATACTTCCGAGTGTGTGCGTTGAGCATCACTGATCCAGGTATGGTATCGTAGTTGTTTAAGTAATTGGAAATTAATTAATAGGTGTTTTGTAATCCTTAATAGAAAGATTTAAAACATAAAAAATTTGTTAGTTGTATCTGAACTGGTAACTTCCTTCTATTCCAAAACAAAATCTAAATTATAACAATTATAATAATTCTAAATTGTAACAAATATGATTGTTTGTTATGGTTAGATGGATCTTGCATCAGTAAATTATGTTCCAATTAGCCTGGTATGTAAAACAAGTCTTAAAAAGTTTCATATTATACTATAATTGCATCCTGATCTACTTAAAGCTTGATTTTAATCAAAGTTTGTGTGTACATGTGTATTGTTTATCTTATGTCATGTTAAAACATAATCAAATATATATTTATATTTTCTATTGCAGGTGATTCTGACATAATTAGAACTATGCCTACTGAACAGCAGTAACTGTAACTTTTGAAATAAAAAATTTAAAAGACAGTCATTAGTTTCTTCCTTTAATAGTTTTTTGTTATTAAGTCGTTATTTATATAGTTTATTTAATTATAAAATTTTTCATAATAAAGTTTTGATTAATCCTGACATTGGGAAATTTCCTTCATTGTCCCATTTTTTATAAAATCTTGTTTTATGAACTGATTTTAATAGGAATTATTCTAAAATTTTACTTTATAGAAACCAAAATGAATATAAACACAACTATTTCTAGCATGAAAATATAAAATTAGTATTGGAAGTCTTTAATTTTTAATATAATGACATAATTTATAAAATGTATTCTGTTGAGTTACTAATTTAAAAAAAAAATAATGACTTATTGAGACATGTTTACACTTGAAGAATAAATTATTTCTCTCTTATTTACAAAGTTGATGACTGAATGAACATTCTAATCATTAATTTTTACTTTCAACTGTGTAGATACGTGATTTTGTGTATGCTTATTAATTTTACCCCAAATCAGATAAGCTATTTGAATAAAATGCTTGTGTACTAGTTAATCAAGTTGATGTCAGTTTTTTTCATCAATCTACTTTTTATTTCAGTTAATAAAAATTTATTGTACTTTGCATTTGCTACTAGCATTTCATTTATTTATGTAGAGATTCAAATAAAAGTATTCTTTTTTAATATGTATACAGAATTTAACTGCCACAGACAAAATCTCCCTTATTTTACTCTTTAAAAAAATTCTAAGAGATTTCAGTTTTATAGCTCGATTTGAAATTATTGATATTCTATTAACAAATATATTTGTTACTCTTTATCATGTAATTAAAGAAAGTGTTTGGGATAACATCTGGTAGACATTCCTTTACCTTGTATATGCACTGAATGTCTGTTTAGTTAGCAAAACATAGTAATGGTCTAAATGTTATTTATCATATAACACTAAGACAATAGTTAAAGTTGTAAATCCTTTATATCCTCATTGCATTCTTGGAAGGCACTAAGCTAGCTATGTTCATGCAAAAGAGAATTTTAAATTTACTGCTTTGATTTATTTTAACTGCTTTCTCGGTAACATCTATTTGATAGTTTTTATTTCCTCTTAGAATTTGATATGAGCCTGCAAGTAGACCTTAAATTTCTAACTATTCATTAACTCCTAAAACTTATGCTGAAGCATTTTGAAAATGAAGCCTTTTTTTAGTTTCCCTCTTTAATGTTAAAAAAAGCTGATTGTAAATTCATGCAACATAAAAAGTGCAATTACAATAAAAGATTTGTAATGATTCCATATAAACTCTAAAGGCTTCTGGTTACAACATGTTCATACATATTGAGGCTTGCATAGTAACTTCTGGTAACACAGCTGTGGAATCATTTTTTTATTAGCAGTTATGGTTTACAATGTAGAAAATGACATAGTAAGGCAGATTTTGAGACAACTTTGAGTTCTTTAAGTGCGGATTGAATGACTCGTTAAATAACCGTCCACATCGTGAATTTAAAAAGGGAAATTTTACTCAGAAGAATGGTTGCAAACGTCAATAACAGGAAATGGATAAAGATCAGTAACATAATCAGTTAGACCTTACACTTTCATGCACCATCAATTCATCCCATTCTGAATATCCATTTGCTCAAAGAAACTAGCTTGAGTGCTTCTTAGACTAACGGAAAAGTATTTCATGTTGATAATGGACTATCTTGAGATGTGAATAGTATTGTGACAGAGAGGTGAGAGACAAGATCGTTTTATTGTAATGTGGTGGCCAAAGCTCAACAAAGTTAGTGTTCAGTAATGACACACAGCTGTTTGAAAATCTGTTAAGAAAAAGATAAAGCTGCATTTTTCTAATCAACTGGGTTGTCAGATATTTGAAAAAGTATTAGCCTAAGTAATCAATATTACTTTAGTCACTAAAGTAATAAAATTTTACTTAGAATCCCTTATAAACAGATTTGAGACATAAAATCTGTTTATAAATCAGAAGTGGGCACCTGCTTTCTCCATCCCTGTGCCTGCAAAAATTTCTAGCAGCCATTGTCATGGTGAAAACAGGTGAATGAAATTTATTGAACATCCCTTACAGACCGAATCTTATTTCCAGTGACTGTTTCTGTATGTGAAATCAAAGATAAAGGAAAACTATTTGTAATGATCAGATTCTTAGGAGGCCTTCAGATAAAATTTCCTCATTCCCAGGTAAAACTTGACAAATCTGCTTTAATTACTGGTTTGTTTCATGGAGGAATCTATTGAATATGGTGAAAATTACTTTGATGGGATTACATAAAGTTGTATTGCAAAACTTATGCATTACCCTTTTTAGATGTGACATGGGAAGTCTTGTCAGATAACTTAGACATGACCAATTTAGAAGGTCTTATATTGAACTGCGCACATATCTACAAACATTAATGGTTTTGCTTAAATTATAGTCTTATGATCACATAGTAAAACTGTGGATTTTTTGGTGCAAATTTGATTAAATATTTCTCTCCAATTTAAAGTAGGATTTGCTTAGATTAGTGAAATATTTGTAAAACTATATAGAAGAATAATGTATATTAAGTGCTATAAAGAATAGAAATCTTATTTTTTACTTTGTATAAAAACCTGATCTTGGTATGATGAAGCCAATATCTATGATTCTTAGAATCTGAAATTAATCAGGCTCTTAAGCAATCTTGAGTATAAAAGTAATTATGTAAATCCTTCGAATAAGTACAGTTATAATAGTGAGTCTTCGAAACAATTATTCATCTATACTTTCAAAATATTTTCTTGGTAGAAGTTCAAATTGAATGTCAATAAAAAGCAGAAATGTAGTATGCCCTATGTAACCTGAATTTTATTTAAAAACTAAAATCGTAACTATAATCAAAAATTCAACTTATAAAAAAAAAAACCTTTTATTAGAGTAATTACATTTTACTAATATTGCAAACTTTTATGTTAGAATTTATAATATTTAAGCTACTTATCCAATTTTACTGAGTTAAATTTATTTAGAAATGGTATGGATATTTAAATTTTGATCAGTAATTATAAAATGGGGAGTAGAAATTTTGTTTAAATTTGGACAATTTGTAGCTAATGGAAAATGTTTTTCATAACTAAAAGCAGTGAACTAAATATTTTCAGTGATAAATTATACTTATTAATATCATGACTTGGAATACAACTTGAAAAATTATTTGTTTTTAATGAGTAAAACTTAATTTAAATGTCCAAAATATTTAAATTCTGTAAAAAAAAAAAATTTCAGTAGACATTAGTGGTTGAGGAAATCTCTTTTAGAAAAGTTAACCCGGGAATCAAAATGTGTCATGTTTTTGAATGAATTTTTAATAGAAATAAAGGTCTTAACTTCCATAATTCAAACACGATTTCCATAGAAAACTTGAGAGAAGTTATTTAACCTATTAAAATTATGCAAACAATGATCATATTCTATGAAGCATTAATTTTAAGTAACTCGTGAAAGACAAAATTTCAATTGATCTTTGCTTGGAAGCCTAATTTAATGAAACATTGAGCATATGAAATTCAAGCTGTGCACCAACTTCTCTTACATTCTGTAAAAAAAAAAAAAAAAAAAAAAAATTGTCATATAATTTTGTAACAAATATTTGAAATTAATGATAAATATATTATGTTTATAGTATTTAAAAAAATGTATTTATTTTATATGCATCAACTTAATTTTCCATAAGAAAATTACATAATAATAAATACACAATGGTCTTACAATTTTGATATTTGTGTTTATGATTAAAACTTGCATAGTGTTTTTAAATTTGCTTAAGCTTTGCAATATAGGGTATGAAACTTAACAAAATAGTTATTTACATTGGAAGAATAAGTGTTTCAGAATACCAACTTTAAGAAGAAAAAAATGTTTAATTTTTTTATTTATATTTATTTTACACTGCTAACTATTAAATTTGCACTTGGAAAAATAATCTAATGAACAAAATCTCTTAGGATCTTTTTCAAAATATTATTACGCCTCTATTATGAAGAAATACTTAACAGCTAGTGTAGTAATGTAATAGTGGCAGGATCATCTATAGGCCACCTAGCAGAGCGAATTTACCGAGAATTCACCGCCGAAAGAATGGGTGGAAACTATGACGTAGTGGTTTGACGTCATTCTTTCGTTCAACCAATGAAACTTTAAATTTGCTGAATAACAGAAATATAACATAATTTCACAAATTGTGTTATAATATAAATTATTTCTTGGAATAACTCATAAAAATTGTAATGTATTCCTAATTGTTTAAAAGTTTAATTTTTAAATTTATTTTGCGTACACAAATATAAGAAATTATTATAATTTTTTACAATTTCTCTTTAATAATTCATTTTAGTTTATTCTATAAAATAAATGTGAAATATTCATGGTATTATAAATTAATGAAAAATAATAATGAAGTTAAAATATATTTTATTCTTATCAATAAAATTTTATAAATATTGAAGTTCTATACTGCTTCATTATTATTTATTACAATATATATATATATAATTGTAATTTTAATAAAAATATAGGTTCATATATATATATAATTTTAAATAATCCATATATATATTTTTTTCTTTTTTAAAAATATGGATTATTTAAAATTTAACCTATATTGATTTATTAAAAATTAGCTTAAGGAGGAATTTTTAATAAATCAATAAAACTTAAACCTATATTGATTTTTTAAAAATTCCTTCTCATCGAAAGAAAATTAAATCAAGACATTATTGTTACCACGAGGTGTATATATAAATAAAATATGCAAGAACAAAGGGTAATAAGAAAAAACATGTAAATGAAATTCGCTCTGTCGCCGGCCAGATATATATAACTTTCTTGAATGCAAAAAGTGTCTCTCGGAATGCTTTTTTGTGACGTTTTCTGACGCCATTCCTTCGCTGGGTTTTCGCAGGCTTCAGTTTTCCGGTGAATTCGCCGATAGTCTGCGGCTGGCCATAGAGAATGCAGATTATTGTTCCGTGATATTGCCATTCATTGATCAAAATCTAACTCAAAAGTCTGCAAATTAGAATCGATAGGTGGCTGAGGGTAACAAATGCTGAGTTATCAAATCAAGCCTTCCATGACATTAGCAAGAAAAGACGTGAGGTCGCTTGCAGATCATTAGTCAAGTCATGGTCTTGTTTGCAGCACACCCAGTATCCGCTGATACAGCAAGACGACGTTTGGATCAGCAAAGCTACCATTTCTTTGACTGTTCAGCATTGAGCCAGACGGCGACTGTGGTGTGCCCAATCACATATTCTGCATGCATCCTTCATTCAAATCGATTATAGTTTAAATGGAGATCAATACATTTCTGATATTTTAAGACTAGTGGATGTGCCCTATCTTCGAGGCCTGCAAAATGTTTTTCAACAAAATAATGCTAGAGTACATGACATAGCTTAATATAAGGACTCCGATCTTCATGGTTTAAGGTCCCAAGTTCGATTGCAGCCAATGTTGAACAAACAGGAAATGGATCTCGCTTGTATTCTTTTTGCGTTCACTTCTGTCCAGTTGGGTACTTGGTAGCTTTCCAGGTTTTCTCTTTTGCGATACGTGAATGTGGCCTTCTATAAAAGTACTTCCATGAGCACGTTTAAAGCGAAGGACCTTAAAATGACTCATAACAGCATTAGGTAGTATACAACGCTCTGTCAAAAATTTATATTACATTTAAATATATATCTTCTTCCGCTCTAAAGAGGATATTTTATAACTGGCCTTGCTCGTCCTTGTTTCTTTTCTTTCCCTCCCACCATTTCAAGCATAGTTTGTCAAGGACATTGCATCTAGTCTACATAAAAATGAGCATCGTCTGTAATAAAGCACAAAAATTTGAAATTCCAAAATTAGGAAAGCAATATCGCTATTCTTATGGTTAAAAAAATTGCAAGATAAATAATTGTCAGTTTTTACTTTACTTTAAGGTGAAAAAAAGATGTTGGATTAAATATTTCAAAGACTACACATAATAGTGATAAATACACAGACATAATCACTAAAAATATGAAATTAAAACGAAATATTTACTTAAATTTAAAAAGTTTCCATTCTTTACACTTTTCAAAACAATGTTTTCATTTATTAATACCTCTCACAGGTAATATATATTCCATAAGACAATTTGCTTTCTCAAGTAATTACTATAATTGTATTTAAACTATTATTTGTCTGTTTATTGTGATATACTCTTAATTTACTATTATTATAAACTCCTAACTATTTTGCTATAAGATATTAATAAGCTTATTGTGAAATAGTTTTTCTATGTTTTCTTGATTGTTCCATATATTTTGTTTCATTATGTTACCATATTTATTAAATTTCGTTCTAGTTATAATTCTTAAACTGTGTGTTTAATCGCATTTTAACTAAGAATAATTTCTAGTGTCGGTGAACTTCATATATTTTCTCTATTTAATTGTACGCTACTTTTTCTTCATTATTTTACCTATTAGTGGCAATCGTAACTACTCTAATTAAATTTGTCATTTTTTCAGATTTCATTCCTTTACATTTCCTATAAAAAATCATCAGATTAAAATTTAAAAATCAATATTACCTTTTCCGTTATATTTTTGATTATTAGAATTCAGAACTAGATATTCACACATTTTAGAAATATGCTTTAAATTAAAAATAATTTTGAATTTGCAGCATTGATAATCTATATTCTTATTCCTATATGGGTAATTTATAAAAATGTGTTTTAAATATATTTTATAAATGCATAAGTTAAGGAAATCTTATTTAATGAATTAAAGCATAATTTTTGTCAAAGATTGTGACAATACGAATTCCATACCATTCCAAATAGAATTCATTCTTCATACATTCTTATCAAAACAATGTTTTGTTTTCAGAAGAACATAAAAAAATTTAGAATAAAGAATTCATTTTTTTTT
>JAPDSC010031093.1:0-16765 GCA_026290005.1 Latrodectus geometricus | reverse complement strand
ACACGTGTTAAATAAATATTTACAAGGACTATACACTATTTTTAGTAATTTTTGCTATATCTGCATCTTTATTCAAATATTTACTTAATGTCGTATTTAATATTGAAGCAATGAAACACATAAAACTCTTCTGTGTATTGATAATTGTCTAATAAAAATCCGTTAACTATCATACTGTAGTAAAATGACAGCAAACTTCTATAAATGCTTAAGGTAGACTTTTATATAAATACCTAAACATATTCCCATTTCAATAATTGAAGTATTTAAGAATATATTAACAATTTTATATAACTTTTCAATTATAATATTCAATTTACTTTAAAATAAATAAATTTTTAGCTCACTCTTTAATAATTTGAACTTAACAGAAAACCTAATAATTTCTTAAAATGTCACTAAACTTCTACGTAGTTTTGAAATGGATTGCATATAAATATAGTTAAATGTTTCAAAATTTAAATAAATAAATATTTTAAGAATATAAATAACAATTATTAGTTCCTAAGTTGTATTTCATTTAAAAGTAAATTAATTCTTACATCATGGCTGTCAATAATTAAAGTAACAAATATTTAAAAATGTGCATCATACATATGTAGATAATATGTCATACATAGTACATATGACATATAATATATCAGATTGACTATTATATTATTAATTTCTGAAAAATTTAAGATTAATTGATACATAAATAATTTTTTTTTAATTTCAATGAGCAAAATTTTACCTAGGGCTCAAAAATTATTTGTTTAAATAATTTTACTTTGAAATTTTTATATATTGTTTCCTTTTGAAATTATTAATTTTTTTCAAACACTAATTTATGGGAAAAATTTTAAGATATTTACTCAGATTTTTAAGAGATGGGTATTTAAATGAATTCCCTCCAACATTCCATATATTATGTGCATACAAAAATAATTCATTATTTAATAAATATATGAAGACGCAGTTATTGTTTGTAAAATGTTGTAAGTAAAATTAAGCCATGCTGAAGTTTATCTTAATAAAATAATTTTGTGTGTTGCTTTTGACAAATATTAGGTTGGGGAAAAAGTAATCCATTAATTTTTCGGTAGACGTCTGTAGTGATCGCTATCTCGTGAGGTATCTATCAAACAATTTCAGATTTATGCTCTTTGGAAAGGTGACATTTGACACCAAAATATCCTCTTGCGGTTTTTTGTTTGATTCATTCAGTTACGAGTACAAGTTTTTAAAAATGGAAGACAACAAACAGAAAATTCGATACATTTTAGTTTTTCTTTTCTAATGGCGAAAATGCTAACCAGGTGGCTAAAATTGTGAAAGGAGTTTATCGTCCTATATATGACTGTAATAACCAGTTACGTACAATTTTTGTTTCGTCGATTCCGTTCGGGTATTTTTGATGTTAGAGATGCACCTCGCATGTGGATACAGCATCGTCAAAAATGTCTATAAAATATCAAAAATGATCGAAGTTAACCGCATGTCAGCAGTCGTAACGCGCAAGACCTAAAAATCTACATGAAAGCTGTTTTAAACCTTTTTACAAAGTGAATCCAAAAGAAGTTACATAAAGTTCAAGTAAAAATATTCATTTTCCCCAACCTAATATGAATTTAAACATCACTTTGAGCTTTTATATGTTAAAATAAAAATCAAATGATTATTGAATATTTGAAGTAATTACAAGGAACTTTTGGATATTTAAATATAAATTGAGATCCTCCAATAGGTTGAGTGAACCCGTGGGAGAGATGGCAAATGAAATAACTCCGTCATGAGTTGTGGATTAGAGAAAATAACTTGTCTTCATTTCATTACCCGTGGCATGTCAAGCAGTGCAATAGGAACAAATTTCGCCTCTTGAACGTGATTTCTGCGCACTCCACCTTCTGTGAAAGGCGCTGTGATCGATCACGTTCTCTTGAGGGCAAATAAACGAATTCTGAGTAGCCTGTCAGCGGATGATAAAAATACCATTCCTTTACACAAAAAGTGATGGAATCAGATGTCTATTGATTTAGTTGGAAAAATCTTATCGAGGAGATTTCTTGAAAGCTGCACAAACAGGATTTTTACCTTTCCAATGAAGCCTTTCAGCAACACGTTTGATTGATTCCATTTAAATCTTTTTGCAGTTTACTTTGATGAATGAATTTTTATGGAGATCATTTGATTAAAATGATAAACTTTAATTAAATTTTTTTTAATTAATTTACATCGATTGCAGTCATCGTTGAGGAAGATGCTTAATTTATTTAATACACAAGCAAAATATGGTAACAGTTGTACTAGGTTGGGTTTTTATTGCTCTTCTTTTAGCACGCGATTCCCAATTTTATTGGGACCCACAATTCAAAATGGATTCTTAACCTCTAAAAATATCTGCAACTGGAAAGAGAATTGATACATGAACTTTTGAACTAGAGATTAAGAGCAAACCATATCAGCTGCCATTTCTGCAAATATATATGCAGTTCAATCAAATTCATATTGTGGCAGCAATCTGTTATATAAGTTCTAATTTTTTAAAAATGATTGTTGTTAAAAACATGAAGTGTATTATTCTTATCTGTAATCCTTTCCTTTCTAAAATTTATCAAAACAGAAGTTTTAACTTCTATTTTGATGTAAATAGAAAAGACATATGATATGAGAAAAACTTTAGAACATTTGCCTAATCCTGATGAATATGAAAGTCTAATTGCATCAAGAAATTTTCTACAATCCTTCTGATCTCTCAATCATTGTTTCAAAGAAATCGTTACTTACAAGGATGACATCTTTAATTTTTTGTAGGGTTCAAGTCCACAATCAAAGTTTTACATGACAACAAACTCATCCTTTATATATTGTTGAACAAAAAAGAAAGCGTTTGCTTGAAAAAGGGCAGAAATAGATTGAACTTTCTACATATAATGTAAATAAAACTATTTTACTTCCTATACATTGAATGAAGTTTTAAAACACAATATAAATTATTAATTTGAAAATTTATTTTCAAATTAATAATTTGAAAATAAAATAAAAAGTATTATATAAATTAAAGTATTACACAAATTGTGTAATACTTTAATAATATTAACCATTTTATCTTGCATACATTTGCATTTCAGAAACTCTGATTTAAGTTTTCCTCTTTCTATTTCAAATTGTAAATGTTTAAGTTTCTGTCAGAAACATAATGCTCTGCTGAAAAAAAATAAGGAAAAAAGCTAAGAAATGAAGAAGCTCTTTGTATAGACATATGTGAACAAAATTTGTTGAATATACTTACAATAATTATCGGTAAAATAAAATACTTATGTAAATATTAATTTTTTGAAGCGATAGAAATAACATGGTTATGTTCCTCGGAGTAACAATGTGGTCACACGTAAAAGGGAAAAAAAAAAAAAAAAAAAAAAAAAGAAGTACATTCGAAATGTGGGAGGTGATCGTATGCGTTCCATTATAATATGCTAATTTAACTGCACATTTGCACATTTGTTTTCAATAAATGTGATGAGTTCTGCTCTTGAAAAATTGCAGCCTCTAAGTCTTGGATAATAAAAGTAGGCCATGGTCTTTCTGCAACGATTCTTCTAATTGTATATGGAACAGACTCAGTCGGATTTCAAGTAAATAAAGCAAGCTGGCTGTTCTTTAGGTTGTATTATATTAGTTTAAAACTTGCTTTTCACAAGTATGCAGTCAGATAGTATCATACAATAGAAAAACTTTAATCATTGATGATATCATTTTTATGTACGACATGGAGTACCAGTATCTTGTTTGTATATTTTTGAGCCATTAAATTGCTTTTACGAATGATATGCAATTCCAGTGATATGCATGTCAGTTCATACTACATATCTACATCGTTTAATATCAAAACGAATAAAGGGTACTTTGGGTGCTTCTTTCTCTCCATACTAAAATACATTTAATGTCATCCTATACACTAAATCAAGACTCTTCAATAATGCTACATCATTAATTCGTTAATTACCTTTAATCGATTTAAAACTAATCTTGATGATCAACTGCTTATTTTTTTCAGCCCATACAGTATCTTATGATCAACGGAATATTTTTCTTAAGGACATAAAAATCATCTTTATGAAGCTCCTTTCGGATTGTTTAATTTGAGATCATTCATCATATTGCTAAAAGACCGTGAAACAGCCTTATCAGTTCTGCCTGAGTGTGAAAATTGTATCATTTCTACTGGTCAATATTGGCTGTGTTGAATTAGAAAGGACCTTACTTTAATGAAAGTTCAGCAATTCATTTTTTGAAATCAATTGCTTTGCTTTAAAAAGTTACTCTGTGCTACCTCAGAAATATTCATTGACTATTTTATCTTCAAGTCGGCCAACTAATTCCAGCAAGTTATGTTATTATGGCATTTTCAAATGAAAGTTAAAGAATCGAATTTCACGAAGGAGACAATGAAACAAAGGGATTTCTTCAGAATAAGATTGTTTTTTATTCTGGCACCCGTCTTCGGCATCTTTGCTATTAGTTGACGAACAGCCCAATAAAGTGACATGGATGTGTAAAAATTATAATTAGCTTTCGTTGAGCTGTCTTCAAGAAAATTTAAAACAATGGGGCAATGACAAAGGTGATCACCATCCATATCTCACCATCATCCCAGAGAGCAACAAGCTGAATCCTAGACTCCAATAATTTGTAAATGCCTGTGTAAATAGTCGTGTCCAGTAAGAAAACGAAGGCAACCAATTCCAACAGATCAAAGTAGGGAACCTGGAATTCCACTACTTTTGTTGAGCAATCTTCTCCATCTCTAGCCCACAACTGGATGAATATATACATATTGGCTATGTGTTATTTTTTAATTTATTGTAAATGATTCTTTTGATGCTTCTCTGGGCAAAAAAGAGCATGGTCTAGCAACTATAATTCATTATATGTCATGAATTTTTATTTTTTCATTTGTGTTTTCCTGATAAGTTTTGAATTATGGAATTATAGCTGTCGTACGTATTGGGTAATTTCATTGAAACTATGTTCTTTAAATTTTACACAGAGTATTTTTACATTCGAGAGATAATATTTTCTTACTTATTTTTTATCACAACTTGTTATGGAATATTTTAAACCAGTCCTCTTTTTAAGTTTATTCATGAAATACTATAAAAAGCATTTGACTCTTTAGTTTTCAAGAGCCTGATTATTTTCTAAATGGAATTTGTAAAATTTGCTTCACACATATTTACATTTCATGTTTTAATTTAGAAAAATTTTAGTGGTAAGATTTTTTAGCCAGTTGACTCTGAAGAGAAAAAAAATAAACCAAGACATAAATAAACACTTTTGATATTCAATTACAGTAACAAAATCATTTAATTCTCATTCAAACACTCTTTTATACTGTTTCTCTCTTTCAAATTTAACAAGCCATTCAACAGAGGAATTTATTAATTAACTTTTTCTAGCAGTACTAAAATAAATAATATTACTTTTTATGTAGATTAAACATTCATAAAAAAACATTAAATATCATATATAAAGGGGAAAATAACTTATAATTTATAAAAAAAAATGGAAAATTATTTTCTTAATTGAAAAAATTACGATACTTTCTGCATTTTTAGCGTATTTGCTTTTTTCGCTAAGTGATTGAATTTTGTTACTTGGACAGTTCAAATAATTCCATGCACTTATATTTGAGCATAAATTGAAATATTTTCTCTCAAAATATTTTAACATTTTTCAGTTTGGCATGATTTATTTATTTTAACAAATTTTTATGAAGTAACTCTATGTAAAGTCAAAAGATTGAATTTTTATACGAAATATCAGTAGAATGACAACATGAATCTCCCTAAATATGCAATCTGAAGCAAATTTGTAAGAATGTTTAATATTAGCAGCAATAAGTTATTTTCAGACATGTTAAATTAAGTAATCGCTCAATTATGTGCATTTAAAAACAATTCTTAACACCAAAAATTCGCTTAAAACATTAAAAATTTGCTATGGTTATTGAACTTCAGATACAGACTTGCAAAAATTTAAGTAAGTATCAATTTCTCTTAAGCGTTCAGATTCTATCATACAAAAAAAAAAAACTGAATTTTATGACTAAAATATAATAATAAAAAAACCTTTAAAAAATTCCATTTACAAATTCTATAGAAAATGATAGCTTCTCTATTGATAACAAAAAAAAAAAATACTATTTCGGGAGACATCCATCAAGGAAAATATTGGCGCTAGATTAAGCTTCATAGAAAATTTGCTTCTATTAAATAAATTCTTTCTTCTTTATTATGTTAACACATCTCCTGCTCCGTCTATCTTTTATGTGATTAAGCTAAGGAAATATTTACTTTTGGGCTCAATATACGCACCAACCAATAATAGGGACACCAGACGAACTGCTTCCCCTGGTCATAATAACACAGTTTTTCGGGATACATAATTACATAATAGATACTTGATATTGGCGATTTTTTCTACTATCTCTATTCCATGTATTTATATTGCAATAAATGCTTCCACACCCAAGCTGCATGAATTGAAAAATAATAAAACTTTGAAGGAAGGGGAAAAAAAAAGAATTCCCCAGCCACTTATTATTAGGTAAGGCGAAGAAAATGTAATTGGCTCTTCGATAAGCAGCAGGCACATCTTTTCGTAAATTTACCTTTAAGAGAGAACGAATTACAAAGTGTTGGCCCAGTTGTTAAGTTTATCACTTTCAGCAATTTTTCCAAAGCGAAGATGGATGATTACGTGAACGTGGAATGTGGTTTATACATTAAACATTTGGGCGTAGCGCTATAATAACGCCTCACATGGGGAGTGGGTATGACTAGGGGGGATAGTATTTTCATTATGTGTTTCCCTCCCCCTCCCCATCTTTCCAGTTGTGTCGAAGGATAGTCTACTTTATCGTCTGAAGCCATCAGGATCTGATGAAAGGTTGAATATTAAAACTGGATGGAATCATCTCTTGGTAGACGTATCTGTGGTTGGCGAGTCAGTGTTGTGCTCTTTTGTGTTAGATGAATCATTGGGCAAATGTTTGTAATAAGATGAAATGAATGAAAAGAAAAAGATTAAGGACTATTCGAGAGAAAAATTGGAGTTTTTGAAGAGTTAGATTTAGAAACTTTGTTTACATTTTCATACAAACGAAATCTTTATCCTGTTTGTCCACTGAATTTTCATTGAGTGTTGAAGTAGAGTAAAATTTATACCAGGACGTTGGCCGTGGGTCATTTCAAATTTAACTTTCAACGTTTGAAACTAATTTAAACCGTAATTATCACTCCTTTTGATTCACTGTAAAGTTGCTTATGTTACGATGCTCAGGGTAAAAGCAACTCTGCTCGTGAATTCTAATCTGCTGGCTTACAAAACGGAGGTCTCTATTTCTTCCCTCTCTTTTAAAATAATCCGCTCTTCCTAGTTGTTCGACTTGGAGAAAAATGGGTATACTTTACAAATTCCTCTTGCTTTGAACTGTCATTTTTCTTAAAAAAAACGCATGTTTAATTTTTCCGATTTTTATAAAAACAACATTATTTTTTGTCCTAGGTAATGAACATGTTTTTGCCTTCTTCAATAAGCCTCCGATCAAATATTCTTTGGAATGCAAATGAAAACACTCCCAATATCATTATTTAATTACTTCACATTTAAAAGAAATATTCAAGCTTTCTGCACTTAATTCAAGTCGTTTGTAACTGATCAATACATGAATGATATCTCATTTCGCAAAATAGCTTTTTAAATGGAAGTAAATAAATAGTAAATATATAATTGAAAAATAATAAATATTTATATTTTTCCAGCTTGCATTTTTTACAGAAACTAAATTTATATTTCGCACTGAAACCCACAGTCCCGTGAAAATTAGCAGGCTTGGCTCCTAGTTCAAATATTTAAGTAAATTTGGAAATTCAAAGAAAAATTTCATATACAGAAAACATTAAAAATTAAGAAAACACCCAATATTATAAAACAAAGTATAGAACGAATTCTTTTAGAAATTCCATTCTTCTAAACGAAATTATAATTCAAAACATAATAAAATAGTTATAAGAACATAGTTATCTCAAAAACCTTTTGACTGATTTCAAAGTATAGAAGCAAGCTAATCTAATAATTTAGTCAAAGAAGTGATATTTATCTTCATTATATCCTACCACTTTTAATGTCTTATTAGAAATGAAGAAACTATTATACAATCACACCATTACTTCCAATGAATAATTTTGTTATTTGTTTATAGAAAATAAATTTTCAGGGAACAAAAGATTTATTTTATGTATTGCAAAACAGAAAGAAATAAACTAAACTATAATAACTTTAAAATGCTCTAAATCTAATTTAAACCCATTTGTCAATGAAAAATATTAGCAATGAGAGTGTAAAATAAAATTAAAGGAAAATTTATCTTAAATATTTAATGATCACAATTAAAGTTAGACACTTTTTTTTTAAAAAAAAAAACATTAATTAAAGTTCAAACAATTTGAAACCTTCAATTTCCAACCTAAATTCTTCTAACTAAATTGAGACTTTAGATAACTAGATAATTATTTTTAAGAATCATCACATTAAAATAAATGTATTAGATTGCAATAAAATTTTAACATATTCAGGAAAGGCTGGTTTTTATCAATAGAGTATTTTTACATGAATTTTGATTACTAGCAAAATATTTTAAAACTTTATTATGGACAAATTTAATTACTACGTGATAATTTAGTCGAGTATGTGTACATACTTACTTTAAATTTTGATAGATTATAATTAAAAGTATACATGTTAAAATACCAATTTTACTTAATTGAATAGGAAATGCTTATTTACATAAATATTTCTACTTCATTTATTTCAAGCTTTTTAATCTTATCTAGATTTGTGTTATTAAAATTAAATAATATTATATTAATTATAAATAATTATTATTACTTTATGAAACCTTTTACAATCCCTTATAAGTAAAGAATACAGTGTATGTACATAGAAAAATATCAATATAAGGTATATATTTTGAAATAATACATAAGACATCAATTATGTTATTATTTTTCAGTTGAGAAATTTTCTAGAGTACTTTTTCATATTAAATGTATCAAAAGTACTCAACTTCTATCAGCGCGTTTGAACGTTATTAGTTTTATAAGAGAACATAATGTACATATGTTATTAAGTATAATTTAAATATTCTTTAAAATTTTCAAGAATATTTCTAACGCATTGGTGTAAGTTTCTAGAAATCGTATAGAAATATATATATTCGAGAATATTAAGTTATTTATATTAATAATTATTATTAATAAGAAACAAAAATAACATATCTTATTTCAAAGTTTATCACTAAAGCGTTTACTGTACAAACATCATTAATTTATGGACATCACATTAGTATTATTTAAATATCACTACAATACAGCTTAAATATTGCATACATTTGCTGCTAAGAAACATAGAAATTTTTTTTTATTTTGATTATATTTATCCTAGTTCATTAGCAAAAGCAAGAAATTTTATTTCTTAAAAATGATAACAATTTGATCAAGAACACGAATTAGATCAAGAACAGGTATTTGTTAACTACGTGATAGTAACAAATATCTGTTACTATCACGAATATCAAGAACAGATATTTGTCTTCTACCTTTATTGTCTGTCATAAAAGCATGACAGACAATAAAGGTACAAGAGAAAAATAATGGGCTAAGTATTTGTTTTTAGATTTGTAGGAAAGGCATGTAAACTGATTAAGTTATTAAATATTTTATATAATTAATATGAACAAATTAAATTATTATTTAGAAAAATTGTATCACATTTGTGTGCAATACAATGTGTGACAAAAATTCATCAAATGTGAAAAATACAAAATAATGATAATCTTAAAATAATGAGAAAATATCAATGTATGACACTTTTAATCTTTATTACATATTGAGCGATTTTAAAGTTAACTCATTTTTGGGACAAAATTTCAATTCAGAAAATGAAATTTTCTATTTGTTGGTGACACTGGTGTATCATTAAATTTAAAATAATGTAGTACTCATAAATTTCAAGTTAAAAATTTGCCGAAAGTTTGAAATAATGGTCTTCCATTGTGTCTAATTTGGAGAAATAGTCAGGAGTTTTTAATATGAATAAAACTAGGGATTTGTTAATTTGGAATAAACTTCAATCTGTTGAAAAGCACCTATCTCCTGTGTCCACTATAGTATTTTTAAGTTTTAAAAATCATTGCAACATTGAAAAATAGTTATAGGGAGCTCTTTTATAAAAGAGAAAACAAATACGATCTGAAGGTTTTTCTAAATTTATGATTGAGTTGTCAATGTTCCTTGGAAAATTACCAGATGATTTTTCACATGTGGTAATCAAAGCGATTTTTTTTAATTATTGGACCAAAACAGCACTTAAGCGATAGGGTGATGCATCATTTAACATAAAAGTTAAGTTCTGGACGTTAACAAAAACAGTCACACAAATTGGAATCTGGATTCATCCTTTCGTAATCTTAAATCACTGAACATCGCCTCTTACATTTGGAATTGTACTTCTTAAAATAAATGGATAGAATAAAATCTGATTCACGTAGAGGTGTTCTAAAGATTAATAAAAATGCACCATTCCAAACAAAGATTGAGAGGCATCATTTCGAATATAGCTATGGTAGTTTATTCATATTCTTTAGGACATCAGATTACTACGAGGAACATTTCTTAATAGTGGTAGTCAATTTAAAATAAATGGTATCCAAACAATATTCTAAATCATAGAATATTGGTTAGGACTTATCTCCTAAAATCTAACGGATAGGTCCACCTCATAACAGTCTGGTTCTTGACAGGATCATAGCCAATCATCCAAATTGCAAATACATCTAGATTCAAAAGTCAGTAAGTGATATCCTACAATACGTCTGACACGTGAGATATTACTTCAATTGTAAGTAGCATCTTGTTATCAATGACAGAGCAAGAACAAGAGATTACTGACAAAGCAGGTAGCGGTACTAGTTATTCGTGTCATGACCTAAAATGGTTCTCCTTTAATCATTTTAGCAACTCTACCAGGCATAGGAATTTGCCACAAAGACATTGTTTTTCAATAGCAAACAAGTATTTAACATATTTCATGGCTTATGAGCAAAGAGTTGGCTCGCTTTGCTTTTAGATTGTGGCCTTGAGTCAGTTGAAATAAGTAATTCAGTCCGTACCTGCTTATAGAACACAAAACTTCTTACTAACATTGTAATGATGAAAGAAAATTTACTCTTGATATGACAAAATGATCTAAAAACCATTCTTTTTCATTGAATCGTGTCTTGGAATCTTGCAATGAATTATGTTATAGCTTTAAAAAATCATTAAAAATATGAATCAAAGCCTTTTTTATTTTAATTTATAATTCAACACACAAAGCATTTATAGCATTTTGCACATTGCCAGTTATTTATAAATTTTAACTCGCTTATATTAATTCTTTTATACTCGCTTATATTAATGTATGTAAAGTTTTTGTAACATATAACTACTGTTTCAATATATAATTTATGTAATTTTTATAGAGTATATAATTTATAATAAAAATGTTATTATATAATTTAAATGATAAAAATAGGTTATTACGAATGAGGTAAAAGTTTTTTCGAAAGTTATAGGAAAATGTTTTATAAAAATTTTCCTGTAACTTTCCAAAAAAGTATCAATAAAAAGAAATAAACATTAGTTAAAAAAAATAGTATTCACTGTAAAGGAATTTTTAAATGTGAAATTTTTATGTAAATTTTTGTAAATTTAAATACGAATTCTGATGATTATATAATAAGTTTTGTGAACTTTAACAGTACATTTTATAAAATATAATAAAATTATAAATTATGAATCAAATAATTAAAGAATTATTTAAGATTTTTTCATTTAGGAAATGTCGATAATCATAATAATTTTTTGATTTTAACGATCTTTTTGATTGAAGCCTTAAATAATTGAGAAATCTTACACTCTTAAAATGTAATTTTTGGCAAACTATTATTATGAATTGAATTGCTCCTTATACAAACAAATGGATTCTTATTTCAACAACTCAAAATTAGATTATTGAAATATAAAAAGGAAAATATTTCATCGTTGAAAGATTATATACAAGAAATGTCATATTTTAACCCACTTTTCCAACAATGGTAGACAAATATAATTTTCCTCTTTTATTTTACAATTTTTGGCGCTATTATTAAGTTCAAACACGTCCTTCAACTTTTTTCTTTAAATCATCACTTGATTTATTATTCAATAAAAAAAGCCCATAATTTATATTTTGGGTGGAAAAAAGAAGAGCAAAATAATTTGGTGTGAATTTTCAACACTCATTTAGCAACAAGCGAGGGACTAATATCACAAGTCTCATGGCAACGCTAAGCAGAAACCCAAAAACAATTTTTACATAAGGCGATGACATATTATTAGAAGTTCTAAAGTAATTACCTTCTGGTGATTTGATTTCAGTGACACAGTCAACGAGATTGAAAGAAATCATCAGGTGTAGGCTTGCAAAAGATAAGATTAATTCCTTGCGATGATGGGAATCTGGTAGAGGCGACTTCCAAAAGAGTGTATGGGATAGTACCAGCATTTTGCATGAAAGCCATCACTTAGGCACTGCGTGATTATAACCACTCCCTAATCACAGGTTCGAGTGGACGATCCTTGAACAAACACAACTCCTCTGCGGAGGTAATGAGGGGTCCTGGACCTTCACCTTCTCAACCACATGATTCAATTATCGGCACTCGTGGGTAATGAAGGATAAGTCGCCAGCATTACCGCAATATGTGTTCCATCTTTCTGAACTCACTTAACGGTCCTTCCTGAATTGTTAAGTTTCGCAGTCACCGTGCCTATTGTGAGTGGTACAATAATAGCTATAATGTTTCAAAAATAAGTACCCACCATTTTCCTTTTTTTTTTTTACTTGATGTGGTGTTATTCTTTGAGCTTATGTACAACGTGATTAATATTTGAAATATTATATGGTATTTTTATGTTATTTCCTAATTTTGTTTCGCTAAAATTTCTTTTCTTTAACAGTATATAAAACGTACTAGTGTAATGCACATTTTATTTATCACAATTTTCAATATAAATTGTAACTAATTTGAAACAAATGGACTATATATATATATATATATATATATATATATATATATATATATATATAACTCTGGAAAAAGATAATCTTTTATGTGAATGGAAAAAAATAAAATGAAATTTTAGATACTCACGCTTACCTTCTTTAATTGACTAAATTTAATTTTATGAAATCATATTTATATGAGGTGCTAACAATGTTTCTGTAAATAAATTAAAATTTCTCAAGTCGAAAATAAATTACATATATTTCTAATAATAGTAATAATATATATATATATGGAGATGCCGATACGCATCCAGCATTGATCAGAAAAGACATGTAATTATAAGTAAAACTCCTTTATTAGAATAAAAACTTTGGCAGAACTCAATGCTTATTGGTAATTCATGAAATAAAAGTTATAAAAAAAAGACGAAGAGGATGACATTTGAGTCAGCCAGTAATCGTAAGGGGAGTTGAAATTCCTTTTATAAATTCTCTAAATATTAGGGTTGTTGTACTACCAGCATATGCTTCTCCGTACCAAACCATCGATATTGAAATAAATGACTTTTCAACAGCACATGTTCTTGATATCTTGTAAAAAGTGCCTCTGAGTTTAGGCAAAAGATTTTAAATCTTACAAAATATATTTTGTGCAACAATTGGAATTGTGAGGTATCTCTGCAGGTCTTTATTTTGTATTGTGTTTTCAGGCTATGATGCAAATAAATGAATGCTTGCAAACATATATTTTATAAACAGATGGGGCTCATATTTTAAGTTGTGGTGTAAACATACAGGACTACCATATCTGAAGTTTCCTGAATTCTCATACTTAATAATAAATATTTCATTTCTATATGTCCCAACTTCGTGTAGATTCACCTTGATTCTGTGAATTGTGGATCTTTTTTCTTAAAAGAAATTACAGAATGAATGGGGTTTGTTCAGCAGTTCGTGTTATCTCTGTTTTAAGACTTTACCATCATCTTTAAATTATTCAAATGGAAGATCATGATGCTAAAACATTTTATCTTCATGTGACCACAGATGTTGATAGTTTTTACTGATAGATCGTTTAGTCTGGAGAGACTATGTTATTTTGAACCAAATACAATTTTTTTTCGGTAAAATATTGATGAACGTCATGGCAAGAAGACTGATATATGAATGGACAAGATGTTCTCTTTGAACACTGGCCATTCATGTATATCCTTTTAGATTTTAAGACAATAGCCACACAAAGAAACAGAAGGACAATACAACCACCTAAAGAAACAAAACTTGTCGGCAAAAGAGTGAACGAAAAATAAGTAGAGTCAAGCGATGTTCATAAGGTTATGTTCATAAGGTCATAAGATGTTAGGAACTTAAGGTTAAGTTATGACATAATCATAACTTAACCTTAAGTTCCTAACTCAATATGAATGCTTATAGGTTCTGTTTTGAAGCATTATTAAAATAATCTCATGTTTATCAGGTAAAGACAACAGTATAGATGAAATTCGCTAATGTCACCAGGAAATAATGTAAGTAAACAAATTGGATTTGCGTATTATTCATAATTCCAATTTGATTGTATACCATAACTGAATTGCCATTATGAATAATTGTAAGCGGAAATGTTTCACTCGATAAAATGAGACCGAGTTTAGTATATTATGGTACAAATACTGGCATTCCTTTAATGTAAGCCTAAGCAAAACCCCATACAACTCAGCTTACAGACTATAAAATGAAAACAATATAGAACAGTCAGCCTGTTCATTTTACCATTACAAGGTAGAGGGTACTGGAGTGTGGCTTGGACAACGCATTACCACGGGAACAGGACCACCATTTATTTTACAGAATTTGAAAAGGATGCTTTTTGAAAAACTAAAAGTATCTTAAGGTTTCATGCATAGAATCTTTGGAAAACAGTCTCTGCTGTTTGAAATTTGCTGTTCAATAAAAATATGCATATTTTGTAGGGAATAAATGTTTCTTAATTTATTCACAATTTATTGTTCTGGATCATGCCTGCATCTTTTTACAACATTCCAAACAATCAAAATTTTCGTATAAATTATTTGTCATAGGTTTTATACACTGCTTTAATCATACTTACTTTCTATATCAAATCTATACATGATTACCTGATTTTGTTTTTCACATTCTATCTTTATTCCCAATTTGTTTCTGTAATGTAGTGGAAAACGAATAAATCGGTTTCAATCTCAAAAATATCTGAAACTAAAATAGACGATCAAATTATTAAAAGTCTACAAATGTATATTATTTCTATAGAACATGTTTGTGTCATAGTAAATCATTTAATCCTAGTCAAAATTTCAAGAAAACAAAATAAAAATATGATATTTAATCAAACACAAATAATATGACTAAAATCCATTAAAAATACACATTTTATGTAAAAATATGTGCATTATTATAAAGTCTGTGAAATAATACTTTTAATTAATGATAAAACATTGTCATGCTACAATTTCATATTTTTAATTGCAGCTAGTTTCTTTCGTTGTTAATAATAAATTACTTTCATATTTAATTTCTTATTTAAATATTTATTATATTTAAAAATTTTAAATGAACAACAAACAATAAGAGCGAAAACTCAAATTTCTTGTTTTTAATTGGCTTCCTTGATAGCAAAATGTGCTTACTCCTTCATGAATAACTTATTATTGAAATCAAAATTTAATATCAGCTTATTTTTATAAGAACACCTGGTTTTTAATAACATTAGGAAAAAAAAACGAATGTGTGAATAATTTATTTAGTATTTTTTACAATAGTGTAAATTTAAAAGTATAATTCACACACACACACAAAATTAAAAGGAATTTTGTTAAATAAAATGATCATTTCCATAAAAATGATTTAATAAAATATGATGCTACAAAAAAATTCATTAAACATTTAGTTTTAGTTTTAAAATGCAATGCATATAAATTTTTATCCAATTCAACATTTCTTTAATTTTATAATTTTTGTTCTTTTATTGAATTTTCTTGCTTGTCTAGGGAGAAATGAGAAATATAATAATTTTACTCCCAAGAATATTTCAAACTAATTAAAATTTTAACAACAAATTAATTTAATGAATACAAAAAAATTGATTTTATTGAATTCAAATAAATTTTTTATGAAGTACTTAATTAAAATCATTAGTTTTTCTCTAATTCAGTTTCTTTTTTATCTTAATGATACAACATTGCATAACATAATTTCAAATTATGTTATATAATGCTCTGTAATCTATTACAATGTTATATAATATTATACAGTTTCAAATTTATGCTTTAAATAACATATCTTTCATAAATTGCTTATAGATAGATAACTTGGACTGACAGAAAAGTTTGAGTTTCAATCTGAAATAAATTTTCTGACAAAGTAAAAGAATATTTTACCTGCCTACTTAATTTCAAAACATATTCAAATTTGATCGCATTAAATTGCCCAAATGTCTGCTTGACCTATATATTACATATAATAAATTTTAAACTTGAAAAATTATGGTATTATGAAATTATGAATAATTTTCTCAGGCTCAAAATTTTTTCAGGAATTTTTCATGAAAAATATAAATTTTAAACTTAAATAGCAATATATTTCCTGCTGTATCTATAAA
>JAPDSC010031089.1:0-32289 GCA_026290005.1 Latrodectus geometricus | reverse complement strand
GTCTCAATTTTGAAAATGTTGAGCGATATGTGAATGAAAAAAAAAAACACATTCTATGAATGATTAATCACACAGAATTATTGTAACGACTCCCACACTGAATTTTAAAACTTTAAGACTTAAATTTTCATAATAAGTGAACATATTTCTTCATATTATATTATTTTATTGTCCTGTGCTAGCTTGGCTGGCAATATGGAGTGCGCTGCTCAACTTTCCCAACTGAACCGTAATTTAATGTGGAGTTCGATTTCTTCAGTACACTCATGTCATAGTCACCCGATAGGAAATGGCACCATTTATACTGGGAAAAGATAAAGAGAGGGGAGAGAGAACACATACATGACTGACCGAGATTCAAACTCAGGACCTCCCCACTCGCAGTCAAGTATGCTGGCCACTAGACAGGGTGGGCGGCTGTGTTTTTTTACATTGATCAATAACATCATGCATAAAAATTAAATATTGATCCTGCAATTCAATAAAATTGTAAATATTTTTATCAATCAAAGATGATAAAATATTTACCTTCTAGAAAAAATTACATTCAGAGCAGTTTTTAATTATTTTTTTCTTTGGAATATAAAGAATTTAAGCAATCAAATAAGAAAATGCTTCACCGGATAACATTAATACTTACAAACATATTGTGTAGTTTTACATCAACACTGAGTACTAAGTTTGGATCAACATCTCTTAGTTACATCAGCACTAATTTTTTATATTTATTTTCTATCTATAAATAAAAACTACTCCATTTGTTGTATTAAGAAACCATGAAATAATAAAATATCAAATATTTTAAGTAACTTTTTATGATTTAAGATTATATATTTTTAAGCAAACGATATTGTAGGATGCATATAAAATAATAAAACAATAAGTAGCTCATCAAATCATTACGACAACAAGTATTTATATTCGAATAAAATTTATGTTTTAATATAATTTTTATCAGTCTAATATCTAGAATTTTTTTACACAGGGGAGCTATTGATTATTTCAAAAATTATATCAATGGATTGACAGCGACAGATTTCTTCGAAGCATCATTACTGAGTTTTCTATGGTACGTCAAGCAGTGCGGTGGCACAAAACGAATATTTTCAACTACAAATGGAGCACAGGTAAACAATATAAACAAATTTATTTAAAAAATATTAATTATTTACCAATATTAAGCTCTTTCTTTTTTTCTTTTCTTTTTTTTTCTCCCTTCTTTATTACGTTTTTATTTCTAAAAATATCTATGTCAGTATTGGTCTTTTTTCCCCTAGTAGTCGTTCGCTTATATGCTTTATATGAAATAAAATTAAATAATAGAAGCTTTATATTTGCTTTATATGAAAAATTATGTACAAACTAGGCAGCATTTGTTTCAAATGTTTTTAAAAAAAATAAGAAAATATTGATACTTTTTGAAAAAATCAAAACTATTTTTCTCATTTCTGAAAAAGTAATTTTTTGTGTGAGCCAAGTATACTTATTTATAGCAAAAATATTATTGAAAGTAAATTTTCTTCATAAATTTTGATATAAACTTTTTGGGAAAATATTAAAACATTTTAAGGTCAAAAATAAAAAAAATTTCAGGTATCATTATTTAGATTTCAAATTATGTTTTGATCAATCTTTAACTACTAATTAAAATAATATATTTGAATACAAAACATTTTAAATTTTATGTTCGAGCCTTTGGTATAATTTGAATTAAAACAATCGAAATTTTATATAATTTAAAAACTCAAGGAGAAAATTTTAAAGAAGTCAAAATACATACTACAATCAAAATATCAACAGCATAAATATAATTTACTTTACCTATGGTCATTTTTTAATTATTCAGTGATAGATTCTAATTATTAACTATATGTAATATATAGTTTCAACTAATATATGTTATAAAAGCTAGAAATGAATAGAAAATATTGTGATGTACTGAGAACTGCCTTTCTAGAAATCGAAATTCTTCGTCACCAATGCTCAGGTTGCGCCCTTATAAGAGCAATATACATTTAAAGCAAGTCAGCATTTTGTGATGTTTTTATGCAACATAAAAAAGGCTATATTTTAATATATGCGCTGAAAATATAACAGATCAGTCACTTTCAATTATTGCTTCGAATAAGAGTATATCAAAAAGAAATTCATTAGCTGAAAGTCGAATGTCAGGATTATCACACATCTAATAATATAATTATCAAATGTTTTTCTTCATATCTTTCCTGCATAAAAATCTCACTTTTACAAGTAAAATGACTGAGTTTATTTTTCACTGAACACATTGTATAGCTATAATAATGCATTCTTTAAAGCTATCAAAACAGGAGAAAATCTATGTGATATATATTTTATTTGAACATAATTGTATAAAACTCTAGACGAAGGTGTGTGTGTATAAAACTGCAAAATAACGACAAGAAAAATACTGAATAATTTTTCTGCGAAATAAAAGCATTTATTAATTATATTGCAATATTTTTAGTCAAATGATATAGTAAAATAATTTATAATATTTCGAAACAAAATTTCAAAGTTTAATGGAATTGTAAGGAAACTCTTAAGAGATATTTTGTAAGAAAATACTAATATAAATTTATAACACATATTTTTATTCTGATTTATATTGTAATATTCTTACGAAAAACTATATATTTAAAATCTTGGTAAGTAATCTCATTAAGAATAGTTAACTATTTTATGACAATTTTTTTTTTACTTTTGTTCATATTTATGTTTTGCAGCGTCTCATAAGGGCCGATAAATTGAAACTTATCTACTGTGTAATTCATATATTTCAGCTATTAATAATGCCCTTTTGACAGAAATTATTCTGATGTTTTGTTTCTGGACATTGATATTTTATGAAAAAAATAACCAAAATAGCTGTATCTTATTGCTTTTTACGAAAAGAATAAGCTGCTGTGGAGCAATCAAAATAATTTATAAGCAAACTGATTCCTTATAATCAATGATATAATCTAAATTTTTTAAATAAGCATCCATAAATGTCAAAATAATAATTTTAATGTTTATTATTAAAAACATAGTTTTCAATTAATCAAAATTATAATTATGATTGCTGAAAAATAATTATTATGAAAGGAAATATTTTTAGAACATTTAATATTTTTTCATAGAAAGTAATATTGATTTGTAGTGTAACAAAATAGAGGATATTGACACATTGTCTCTGAGAAAGATTATTTCTTAATATACCATAAATTTATATTTGGCTAGTAAATCATTTTCTTTACATTGACAAGAAAAATTAATATTTCGCTTATCAAACTATTTCGCTTACCTTAAGAAACATCCATATATTCCTTCCAGATACTACAGAAATATTGTACTTTTTAGGATGTTATATTAAATATATACTCCATAAAATAAAACATTAACGATTACAATAAACATAAAAATATACAATTTTTGAATTATTTGTTATTCATTGGTTATGTTTTATTTCCCTTTTATTCATATTCATAGGAAAGAAAAATTAAAGGTGGATCACAGCAGATCAGTTTAAAGATTGCAGAAGACCTAGGAGGCAAGTTTTCTTTACCAATTTTTATTTTTCTCTCTCTTACACATAGTATTCCGTAATAAAATAAAATATTATATTTTTCTTTATCTTTTATTGATATTATTTAACTTTTTACAGTTAAAAGACAAACAATAACTACATAAAATAGATCAATTACAATAAGCAAAATAACTTTGCCATAATTTTTATTTTTATTAATTTAAATTATATTTTTTTATTTATAAATTTATTTAAAACAATATTAATAACTACAAACTATCTATTTATGGAATAAAATATTAAGAATCATATTGACGACTTTGTGATGAAAGTTTTATTGATAAAATTAATGTTTTATTTTATGGCATCTTTAATACTTTAGATACTTATGAAACTATTTTTGCATCTTGCTTAATGCAATTTACGTACGCGAAAATGAAAATATAATAAAATAAAGCCTAATATATAAGTATTCTATTCGTATGGATAAATTTTCAAGTTTATGAATACGAATAGAATACTGATACACTACGATTTGTTAAAATCATTCAAAATTATGAAACCCTAATTTCCTTGTTTTTACAAAATATTCTAAACTTATTGTAATTCAAAGTAATTTTGCATGCAAATTGTCTTGATTGACACTAAATAATTATTGAAAATTACTTAAATAATAGTAATAAAAAATTTTTTGCATCATGTCCATAGCAATGAATTAATTTGCTTTATGAAAGTGTGATTGCCATTTTTCAAAAGTTTCCTTTCTAAACCTTTAACTGCGTTATCATTATAAAATGCAAAAGATAATGAGATAAACTCCTAAACATTAGGAAATATTATATGTTTACAAATACTATGTTTTTCATGTTCTGCCATAACAAATGATAAACGATATACCTTGTTACCATCTCATCGAGAAGAGAACAAGCAATGCTATTCATCTGCAAAGAAAGTTTCTCTCGAAATAAAAAAAAAATCATTCCTTTGAGAAATAAGTTGAAACTGAGTGATATTTATATACACATTACCATGTATATGTTTTTATTTCTGAACAAATTTTATTACTGAAGTGTATTCTTTGATCTGAAGGTATCGTATGGAATGAAGATTATGGGCTGTTGATTGGATGGTCCACTTTAAATAAACCCAAATTCATTGTTTGGTTGTTTTTTTTTTTTGGCATTTTTGAATAAGAGGGCTAATTAGACCAAGCCCTACTGCTTAAAGTTTGATTCCTAACCACAACAAACATCCAAATACGAAGTAGGATTTAAACTCACCAACTATTCACATTTATTAGGAAAAAATTGCATTTTAAACAGAAATCGATGTTTTGCATTGAAACCGAAGATAAATAGATGTATAATAAATTTTTCGAAGTATATTTTGATTATCATTCAAAATGCCATTTTTGAGTTATCAAAATGCTGAAATATCTCATCTCTGCATCTTTATCGAGACGAAACACTTATGCTACAACTATCAAGATCCGTTTCTTTTAATGCGTGTTAATGCCAATCTTCATGCCGTTTATCTTGTTCAAATGTAAGAAATTGAAATAAAAAGAGACTATGCAATGAGCAGCATGTTTTCCGATCGGAATTCAATCAACCATATTAGAGATATTTTTAAAAAACGCATTGCAGTGATACCATGGATTCCTTTCACTATCCAAATAGTGCGTTTGAATTTCAGATTCAGTGATAAGAAATTTGGAGAAACTTTTCCACTATTCAGTGAAACATTTTCTTCGAAATTCTTATCATGAATCTCATTTTAACCATTTAAAATAAACGTACAGATATTTTAAGTACTTGAAGAGATACGCACCAAATTAAACACTCTGCCTTACTTCCAGTTGATTTATCCACCATTTATACTTAACTTATTGTTACTCCGACTCTTTACATAGTTTTCTGTTGTTAAAGAATCAAGTTTCTCATGCATTTTTTCCATTTTATTTTCCGCATTTCGTTTGTAACATTATATTCTCAACTTTATGTCAAATAACAGTAACACAATGACTTAACTAAATAACAGTAACACAATGACTTTTTTTCAGTTTTTGCTTATTCTACTTTTTTGAGCATATTACATGCTTCCTCTTAATGTTTTGAAATTAATAAAGATATTATCAAGAAAACTGTTAAAGAGATATTAAATGCATATTCAAATGAAAATGAGCTTTTATACAGTTCTCAGATCCTATTTCCTTTGTTTTGCAAAAGCTCTTTCACTTTATCTTTCGTTGTATTTTTTCAAAAATTACAATATTTCCATATTTACAATACAAAGCTATCACTGATTAACATTAAAATCGTTAATTGTGAGAAAACAATTTATTTATAGATAAAGTATGTTTTATCAAACCTAGACCAATTTTATACTAGCCGAATTATAAGACTTACATAAAATCGTTAGAAAACACTTCTATTTCATTTTTCTAACCTTTCAGTTCTATTTAAAAAGAATGCTGTACTTTAAATATTTTTGGTAACCACAATTATTTTCTTCAGTATACTGATTTTTTTTTCATAAAATATATATATAATGAAATTGTTATAAAATATTTGTTAACGAAACCACTTGACTCGTTTTTTTAAGGAAAAAAGTGTTCTCAACTTCATTCAATTTTTTTAAACTGTTTCTATTATTTTTAATGAATATTTTACTCAGAACAAAATTGCATTTCATTATGTATTTGTGGTTGACAACTGAGAAAAATGGTACTGAGATTTCTGAATAATTATTTTAGGGGAAATTTCATCAAAATCAGAGAAGAGATGTAAAGTAGCATCATATAAAGTTCCCTAATATGAATCATTTCTTTACCAAGACTGTTTCAGAATTAGTCAATCATTTAAGAAAAACATGTTGCGATAGGAATATTCTCAGATCCTTTAACTTATTAATAAATTTAAAAACACCTACAATATGTTTTTTTATTTCTACTTTAAAAAAGGACCATTTTTCGCTAAATCGTGATTTATCTAGAAAACGTTTAGTTAGTCACTTAGGTATTCTTAAATTTAACTGTAAAAAGTTTTAAGTACATATGAAATATTCAGCATCTGATACAAGTACTAATATCATAACACTTAGTATCTACATTTTTTTTTATATCTGTACTTTTATATTTTACTAAAAAAAATTCACCAAAATGCATCATTTGTGGATTTATTCTATTGGCCATGTGCAAACGGGTCCAAGGTAGGCTGCATAATGTATTCAAAATAATATTTTAGGAAAAAATATACTAAAATTAGAGGATTGTCAGTCATCATGGACATTAAATAGCTCATTATAAATACAATATGGTAGTAAAATAATATTTTTATCTGCATATATATATATTAAAGTATTACTTTACTTTATATCTTTAATTTCTATAAAAAATATTTGCTTGTTTGAAAAATGCTATTAAATTGAAATATTATATTATCCACTGTGCTGTACTCATTTAATGTTTGAATCTAAAAAGTTTATCCGATTAGCATATTAAAGGAGCTGTTTACGGAGGGGAGGGAAAAGAAATCCAAAATTATTTCATACGTTTATCTGTAAGCTCGTATGAATTATTCATGTTTATTTTTAAATATATTCAATATCACATTACATCACATTATTATTTTATTTTGAATTTGGATATGTAAATGAAGATTTGTCCGAAAATAAAAACTTGATCGTTATAAAGTATTAAAGTGTACTTCAGTCAATTATATTTTTAGTTACTTTTGAATATAAAGTTTAAAACAGCAAATATTTACAAATTCATAAGCTACATTTAAAAAACTTCAGTTAATTACAAATCTAATCCCTCAGCGATAGCATTATTTTCCAGTTTGAACTTAATTCATGTTTACGGAAAACATAGAGATTAATCCCAATTACTTCCCTATTTACATTTTCGAATAGTGATCCCTAAAATAAAGTTTCCTCTTCATTTTCAATTTGAGGATTCTGTTTAATGATACTTAAAAGGCTTAGTATATTTGAAGACAGCTTATTCAGTGAGCATGTTTATTTTATTTAGTATTTTTTTGATGATCAATAAACGTATTATAATTCTGTCGTCGTTGTAAGAATTATAAAGGGTTTATTCATACGAACACTTTTAAATTAAATAACAAATATTTATTAACATACTTTGCTATGGATAAAGTGATAAATCTTTTCTTCAACAAAATCAAATTCATTCCTATATTGTAAAAAGGAAGTATAATCCTTTTATTAAAGAAAATGAAAAAATAAAGGCAATCATATAGTGGAGTTTATTGAAAATAATATAAAATTATTTTTATAAAATTCATCATTTGTCTTTACTTATTATTTCTTAAATTGTCTCATGAAATACATAAATTAAACAAAGATTTAAAATGTTTCATCAGATTAAGCTTATAAGGATCTACGAATGTGATGTCAAAATAAATAAATGATTATTTCGCATCAACACGAAACCTTTATATAAAGTGACACTAAGCAATAATTTTATCTATGATATAATTATAGTGTAAGTAAAATTAATTATTTGCTGATAAAAAATTAATTTTTTCTAATAAGATACTGTTTATGATGTCAATTTTATTGAAATGATGATCCAATTTGTTTCAGCCAAGAATCAAATTCTTGAAGAAAAAATGCAAAGAGATATATCGACTGTCATTATGTTTAATTATTAGTAAATTTTAGTAAATTTACTAATAATTAAGTAAATTTTAGTAAATTTTGTTTGGGTTTTGATCTCTTCTATTAATAAACATAATTTTTCAATTATTTGCTTTCTTTAGGCAGTGAGATCTAAAGTCTTTAATTTCCTTTCAATCATTAAAATATCAAATATATGATGGCTGTTTATCTTTACCAAATTTCTTATTTGATTAATGTAAATATGTGAATATGAATATAAAAAATTATTGCTAAAAATTTTTAATTTGAATTTATAACTAAAACAATTAGTGAAATTTGCATTTGTAAAGTTTTCAAACAAAAATATGTCAATACAATAAAATAATAGTACTTAATTTGCTTAAATAGCATAATAAATCATTTAAACTTCAAATAAAGCTTATAAAATCATATACAATACTAAGTTTTTTATGTTTAAAACTAAAACAAAAATAATAAATTATGCTTACAATAATTTTTTACATTAGTACCTCAGTACATATATTTCTGATTGCAGTTTATGTCCTGTGATTTCTTCTTTCCTTTTTGATGAAATAAAAAGTATGATATTTATTTTACTTTACATAGTTTGTGTATAATAATTTAGGGTTGAACATAAATTCTACTTCTATTGTTCTTAATGAAGGTAAACACCAAAATGAGAATGGAATCTAAACATGCCTGTTGGGCAATCTGATGATAAGAATGGCAGGTGCAACTTCAAGTTTATAGGAAATTAGACTCCTCGTATTATTAGACACTCAAATGTAAATAGAACAATAGTTTTCTCTAAATAAGTTGACAATATTATACACAAATGGGTAGAAAGGATAGTTTACAGAAATTTCCCATACATGAAATAACATTTAAATTCATCTTTAAAATATTTACAGGAATTTAAAATAATTTTTCGATAAAATCATAGACACTGGTATCGAAAAAACAATTCCAAATCAATTTCTACCACCTATGAAAGTTAATTTTAAATACCTCAAATGAAAAGGATTAAAGAAAAAATATGCTAATAGTTTATAATTCTATGTTTAAACAATTTAAACAATTTTTTCAGCAATATTTCTTTATTTACATAAAAAAATTAATCCAAAAATTGTTGTACTAATAAAAATTTATCTTACTTTTGTTCTCTGTTCATTACTTTACTACCATTCCATGCTTGGTCGCTTTTTATGAAATTCACATTTTTCTAAAAAGTATAAACTATATACGAGGGTTACTCTGAAATTTTTGAGATACGCACAGATGAGAATTTACAAAATAAAAATAATGGTTTAATTTTAAAATACAAAGTATTTTAATACAGAAGACGATTTTTTACTGACTTACTTCAATTTATTTGGTGTAGAATAAATTTTAAACAGAAGAGAAAATGGAGTTGACGCGAGAACATTTTCGCGCTATGATTTTCTACGATTTTAAAGCAGGATTAAATCAAGAAGAATGCGTTCAACGGTTGCAATTAGCATTTGGTGATGAATCTCCAACTCGTGCTACTGTATTCAGATGGTTTAGAGAATTTAGAAGAGGTAGCAATTTTCTTCAGGATGAAGAACACACAGGAAGGTCACCGTCGGCAATAATCCCAGATAATGTGTTTGCCATACTAAAAATACTAATGGATGATAATCGCTGTACCTATCAAATGATACAGAAGGAACTTAACAATGGATCCGCAGCCATACACAAAATCATTCATAAAGAATTACATATGAAAAAAGTAATTTGAAGTTGGGTTTCCCATAATCTAACTGATCACCAAAAAGAGGAGCGTGTCAGAATCAGTAAAGAAACTTTTAAATTGCTAAATGATGGTGGCCACCGCATCATTTCTAAAATTGTAACAGGTGATGAAACGTACATGCCGTTTTTTGACGTTTCAACACTTCAAGAAAGCAAAGTATGGGTCTTTAAAGATGATCCCACGCCGACGATGGTGAAAAAACAACGCGCACTGAAAAAGGTGATGTATGTCGTTTTTTTTCAGAAGTACGGGATTGGTCAAAGCCATCTAGTTGGAAGGACAGAAAATAGAAACAGCTAACTGGTATACCACTAAATTTCTTCCAGAAATTCTACAAGAACTGAATGTTAGGGAACTAATGCTTCACCATGACAACGCATCTTCACTTACTGCCTGATTAACAGTTGAGTTTTTTAAACAAAAACAAATTAAAGTGATCAAACATCCACCATATTCACCTGATCTAGCTATGTACTACTTTTGGTTATTCTTTAATCTAAAAAAGAACTTACGTGGACGCCGTTTTCATTCAGAAAAATAGATTAATGTGGCTGTAAATGCATTTTTTTCATCTATTCCAAGAAATGAATGGCTTGAAGCATTTAATCTGTGGAAAATTCGTCTACAAAAGTGCATTGATGCTGGAGGAGACTACTTTGGACACACCAAAATTTTGTAAGTATAACTTTAAAAACCTAGTTGTATCTCAAAAATTTCAGAGTGACCCTCGTATTTGTCATTTTCAAATCTTTAAGAATTAAAATTGACTTTTTATTATTTAAAACATAGATAAAATCGTTACGAAAAATTCTCCAGTTGTTGGAATTAATCAAGATTCAAAAGAATTCGTTTTAGTAAAAACATTGGATGGCAAACAGTATAAGGTAAGCATTCAAAACTTCATTTATTGCTTTGTTATCATTTGCTTTAAAATGTGTTATAAAAGGAATTTTTTTTATAAAATTAGAGTATTTACTAAGTTTTCATAAATTTCAAATGATGAGGTTAACAATTTAGATCTTAAATGTAGAAGTAAATGCTTCTATAAAAAACTATATCTTCAAACACAAATGCCTTATTTTTTATCAATTACTTTTTATTTTTCATAAATAAGGAAAATGATCTTTCCATTTAAATGTAAGTTGAAATTCCTAAATTTTATTTTATTATTTACTTGGTAGAAAACAACTAAATTTATATAAAGATAAACTAATAAATTTGTAAACTTAACTAAATCTTTCCTCATTTAAATACGTAAAAGCATTTATCATAAAATAATCGTTAGAATTTTGTTTTAATTATTTATTTTAATTATTCTGGCATTAGAAACAGCCTACATCAATAGTACCGAAATTTCAATCATTTTTCTAAGCTAGTTTATATAAAAGTAAAAAATAAATATTTAATCCCAAACCTATAAGACATGCGCTTATGTACTAAAATGAAACTTTCGACTATATATATGTATGTTTTAACAAAAATACCAGTACAACCCTGACTATTTGCTTCAATCATTTTCACAAAAGAACCTTATTCACAATCTTCAACGATTGTGTACGAAGTATAGATAAAAACTGTTTTCGTGTGTGTAAAAAAGAATTATGAAATTCGTATCCTGCAAAGTCATATTCGTGTGAAATGTGCTCAAACAGTTCTCAAGCCTTTAAAATAAGTAGTAAAGGTAGATACAGTTATTGCGCATGTCATAACTATCCAACTTTTTTTTTTTTTTTTTTTTTTGCAAAGGACATTTAAAAATATTATAATTAAATGTTACTGAAATCTATGAATCGATTAATTATTGGAGAAATTAAGTCTGGGCAGAGCCACGATAAAATTCAGCAAACTGTGAGGTGAGGAATATCGTTTCAAAATTATAGAATTGGTGCCAAAAACATTTTAATCTTAAGCATCTACAGGAAAAATAAATTACATCGTAATAAAGCCGCTAATGATCAATTTATACTATTAGCAGTTAGTCTAGGTACAAAATATCATATCTCTTAGTTGCAAAAACAAATTCTTGCAAATTACACTGAGTAATAGATAGATTAAGAGCTAGAGGCCGAACATTTGAACATTCATTCCACGAAATTGCAATTTTAGAATATCGTAAATAATATGCCGTAACCAAGTGTTGTAAAAGAGCCCATGGAATCTCTTTAACACTCACTAAAGATTGGTATTTAGAATGCAGAAGTATCAGATCTCTCGTTGTTAAACAACGGCTGTGTTTTAACCTGAAATCTTTAACCTCGAGAAGAGGCCACTTTCATAGAAACAATCTAAGTACCACTAGGTTACGGTGGTTTCTAAATACAAAACTTTAGCTGATTAGTCTCTATACAAGTCAATGTTATGTATTCCTTTGACTCCCAATCACCATGTTAATCGAAGAAACTGTGTTAATGAATATCATGATTGGGCGTAAATACAGTGAATTCAGAATGTGACACTTATTATGTTTCAATATGAAAAAGGATTAAAATGACAGATATTACACCGTTTGATTTGTGGACACGTTCTTGAAACTGAGACAATAAAATGTATGAAACGGGTACTGTGCTCAATTAATTTAAAATTTCATATAGCTCGCTTAAGACACTAAAGTTATGCATTTAATCAACTTCTAAGGAACGGTTTATGATCTGGAAAGTAGAGACTGTACTTAAAGATTAGAGCAAGTTTCTCCAAGGACTTATTGATAGTATTTTAGCATCTGAGAAAAATAGGTATAAAAAGTCTTCACTATTTGAAAAGCTCATAAATCATTAAAATTCTTAAATTTTTTTCGAATGATATATTTTTCAACATTACGCTTGATTAAGTTTGCATGCAACCAAATTATTGATCTTTACATCTCTGTACATAAATTCCTTGAAAGAACTCTCAATCACTTATACAAAATTCTTCATCCTATTTTATGTATTTTGATATTTGAATATTTTTCTGTAAAATCCATGAATATCCGTCTCACAAAAATATCTTGATATAAATCGAAAAAATGTTTTCCCATATTCTTAGTTTAAAAAAACTTTCTGAAAATTTTTTGAAAACCAATTGGTGGATTGTAATAATTTTTGAAATGAGTATTGTGGCACAAGCTAGGTATTTATAAAAATCACATTCTTAATTTTACAATTTGATTGTTAATTGTAATTGTAATTTATAAACTTATCTCACACTTGAATTACAAAGTAGACTGTAATTACCACTAAATATGAAATAATATATATATTCTGTATTTTTCTGTAAAAAGTTTAAAATTTTCTTAAATGCGTATTATTTTCAGAAAATAGGAGTAACTGAACAATGACCAGCAAAAATACTATTATTTTAATAGAACTAGAAACAAGAAAACTTTAATTATATTTCAGTCTATTAGAAATAGGTTTAAGTTTTCCCAAAAACTTAAGGAACTGCATTTTTCATCAATGCAAAAATAAGCACACATTAAGCTCTCACATTTTCTGATTCCCATAGAAAAATATGCAGGAAACATAACAAATTTTCAATTTTATTCACATAATTTCTGTTAGGAAAAACTTTTAGTAATGTCTCTCATGGAAGAAATTATTCACATAGGCCCAATTTGTCATCTTAGCCCTTCCACCAACTCTTCAGATGCGAATTCACTTCACGCCTCCGATGCCACCGTTGCGAAATCAGTTGATGCAGAGGATGCCCATGGGCACTGTGATGAAAGCCGTCTTCTACTACCCCACCACATTTTGGAGAGAAAAAGGTTTGCCTTTAAATATTGCAATTAAGTTATAAAACGAATCTTATTATCTCTAACAAAAAAAAATAAAGTAATTAAGTCAATCAATGCTGTTATTTAGTTTAGTTTTAAAAATTAGCACTGAACTTTAAATAGAAGAAATAGATTATGCTAATTTAAGTTAATGAGACTGCTATCAATTTGAGCTCTGTCTGGCAAATAAAAAAAGATTAGAATCTCATTTCACGTTATAGTTGTTGGATAATACTCTTATTCAAATAATCTTTAGTATTATTAACACTAAATTAGTTTGCATGCATTAATAATGCGAGTAAACTAGTTGGAAGAAAATTAAGTAAAGTAAAACAAAAACTATTACTGCATTTTAAAGGTTAGCAACATTTTCTTTAATTTCTGTTTCATACATAAAAAAATGTAATAAAACAGAAACTTAAATTATCTCATCCGAAGATCCAAATATGAAAGACCCTGTTTTATTATATTTTCTAAAACAAATTAATACTTAAAAAAGCTTGTATTACGTGTTCTAATGTTAAACCAAAATGTTTTAATTTGTTAGACACTGGAATTTTTACTGTGATAAATAATTTTTCAAGTAAAACTCAGAATTTTACATTACATGAATTTTATATAAATTTTACATTTCTAATTTTTATTCATAATAAAAATAAATAATTCGTAAATTTAAGCATCGATAAAATAATTCGTTGTATCATTTCATCTATAGGTTAGATTGCTATTAAAACTAAATTATATAATATCATTTAATATATAATATGTGTGTGTGTGTATTTTAAGAAATCAAACCATTCTAAGGATTTTTAGTTGTTATAATTATTAATAATTTGCACACCTTCATATTTATTCGATAAAAAATAAGAGAAAGCTTTATTATCTTTAAACATAAATTTTGACTAAAACAAGACATTCAGTGTGCTTCTGGAAAATTATGAATCTTTCACTATCTATTAACTTAAAATTCAGTATTTCAAAAAAAGTGCTTGAATTTTGGTTAAATTTTAATTTAAATTTGTAAAAGAGTTATTGTTATATAACAGGGATGGCCAAGACGTCGACCGCGAAGACATTTTAGGTAGACCGCGCAACTATCCCGATAGTGATCTCGTATATTAACAATTTAATTTATGACTTGTGTCATAGAATTAATGAATTATTTAAAATAAAAATTTACTACAGTTTTTGCTTTAAAACCTAAAACAAACTGTGCAAAGTAAGGCACTGATTTTTTCGTTTCACAGTGATATTAAATCGAAAGAATTTGACAAAGTGGGATGCTTGGATCCAATAGCCGGCGCATGATAGCGACGTGCCGAGTCGTCTAATCTACCCGTCACTTCGAAATGGTTGATACGAAACTGTTGAATTTGTTTTTCAAAAACCCGTCCAAAAGGACTCAGCCAGGCACCAGTGCTAAGAGAAGTAAAACATAGCATTATCACAATGAGTGGGAAGATGATTACTTTTTGTTATGGTGAAGGAGAAATGTGTTTGTCTCATACGTAACTCAAGTGTGGCATTACCAAAAAAAGCAAACGTCGAAAGACATTTTAAAACCATGCACTTAAAATACGCTACAGACTTTCCAATCGGCAGTGAACTTCGAAAAGTTGAAGTGCATGAATTAAAGTCGACTTTACATTTACAGCAATCGGTATATACGAAACTAGGCACCAAAGCTACAGCAGCAACATTGGCGTCGTTTAAAATTACAGAAGTTTTGATCAAGCGAAAAAAACCATTCGATAATGGAGAATTGATAAAAGAAGCTTTCATTAAAGCGGGAGAAGTGCTTTTCCACGATTTTAAAATCAAATCTGAAATAATATCGTCAATAAATAATATTTCTTTATCGCGTAATACTGTGATGCGACGGACAGAAGCTATGAATAATAATTTGAAAAATTTATTGAATGACGATTTAAAAGCTTGTAAGTTCCTATCTCTTCAATTTGATGAATCCACAGATATTAGTGACATTGCACAGTTATGCCTTTTTGTGAGAATGGTTTTCGAAGATATGACTTTAAAAGAAGAATTATTAACTATAATTCCATAGAAAGGACAAACGAGGGGACAAGATATCTATAATTCATTTAAAAACTTTATTGATAAGACAGGATTTCCAATTTATAAATTGGTCTCTATTTCAACAGATGGAGCTCCAGCAATGGTCGGGAATCGAACTGGTTTTATTGCCTTATGCAATAATGATGAGGAAATTCCCAGTTTTACCAGCTATCATTGCATTATCCATCAACAGGTATTGTGTTCAAAAACTCTAAAGTCTAATGATATAATGCAAATTGCTTTTAAAATCGTCAATTTAATTCTTCAAGAAGTCTTCAGAGACGACATTTCGGGCGCTTTTGGAAGAAACTGAATCAGAGTACGGAGATCTCTTATTGCACACAGACGTGAGGTGGCTAAGCCGTGGTGTTTTTTTAAAAAGATTTTGTATTCTGTTACCAGAAATAAAAAATTTTCTACAAATAAAATGAGAGCACATTACTGAATTGGAAGATGGAATATGGCTCAAAAAATTTGCTTTTCTCTGCAATATCACTGCAAAACTTAACGACTTAAACCTAAATCTGCGAGGAAAGAATAAATGTTTAACAGACATGATGAGTGCGATTAAAACTTTCAAAGAAATGATCAAAAGATATGCGTCTCAATTATGAAAAAATGAATTGAGAAACTTCAAAAACATGGAGGAAGAGTGCATCCGTAATTCAAACCGAGACTTCGAAGATTTCGTTGAACACTTAGATGTTTTGTTTGAAGAACTTGAAAGAAGATTCACTGACTTATTTAGATTGGAAGAAATATTATGATATTTCTTCCAATCTAAATAAGTCAGTGAATAATATTATAAAATTATAAAACTTTATGATATTTCCTCATTTAATGAAAATGTCAACATTGATGGAGTGTCCGAAAAAATAGGACATTTAATAGATACCACTTTAGTCATGGTTTAAGAAGAAATTATTAAATTAAGATGCGATCTATTTCTTAAATCCAAAACATCTAGCGACACTGATTTTGGAAATTAATTTCTGAGGAAATGTTTCCAAATATTTACAAATTGATTTTGTATTTGAAATCATACTTTGGATCGATGTATGTTTGCAAATCTCCTTTTTCAACTATGAACGCCATAAAACCTAAACATCGGTTGCGTTTAACAGATGAACATATAATTTCATGTTTACGCATTGTAATAAGCTCGTATCAGCCATAATATGATAAACTTATCGCATATATACAGTGTCATATTTCATCTAAACAAAGTGAATTGGATGGTCAATTTTTATGCGCATGAATACTTTGATTATTTTCGTCAGTAAAATTTTATTTCGTAAATACTAAAATTAATTTTTTTTTTAAAAAAAAAAAAGAAAAATTAAATAATATACCATTTTTTCTGTTACCGAAAATAAATGCATAAACATATATGTTATTTCTGCCATTGGTAGACCGCCTACGATTTTTAAATGTGGAGTAGACCGCGACCCCATAAGTTTGGCCACCCCTGCTATATAATGTCTGGCTACTTAGGATTTTAACTTTCCAGCACTACAAGGGGTGGATGTGATTGCACCTTATATAGTGGAGTAACCAATAGGTGCGCCATATCGGCACTGAAAGTGGGTTGGTCTTCGTAATTTAGAAAGTCTTGAAGTAATTTAGATCAAGCTGAAGACCTTCAGAGTTGTCTGGCTATCAACTCACATGGAAGACACTGCAACTACGCGATGTATTTTAAATGCCGCTGCTCTCATTAGTGAACACAATGGATTTTCGGTTGGATCGGGATCCGAACTCATTTCTTTCCTATAATGAGGACGAACCTCCTAACCAACCAGACAACTTCGATATCATTTGCAATAAAGTGTTAAAATAGATATTGATCTAGAAATTTTAGTATCTTCCCTTAAAAAGTTTAACGCATTTTAATAAAGATGAAATTTATTATTCTTATAAGCACATACATGCAGTTATTCGAATCTGCTAAATGATCAATGTTTCCAATTTAACTCCCATAAATGCATGAGAATTATTGCATATAAAATACTTATATGATATTAATTTAAGTGTGTCTATGTTAGGTAAACAATACAAATTTTACTTTGAATTCCTTCTCGCAAAATTTAAATGACATTGAAATATTTCTATCAAATCTATAAGATGTATATGGCTCAGTAAGGATTTCTCCGTATTAAAATTATGTATTTAACTTTAACATCATAAATATTAATACTTCATAATTTATGTTATGTACTTTAAATAAATATGGGTAATTTATTATTTATAAGAAAAGAAACACACAAAAATAATTCGTATTTTAGAAATATTAGTAGTATACTATTGAATAATATTTGAAGATTTAAATTCGTGTATGTAAAATATTAAAAAAGAACAAGGATGTACTTAAAGCATTTTGAAGGGAACATGTACAACCTCTCTATCTAAAAGTTTTCTCGAAATTGAATTATTTCAGGATAACTTCCTTACAATATATTATAAATATTTTAAACTTTCTGAAAAGGAACTTTTCTCCCATGTTTAAATTCATCTCATCATGAAGAAAAATTATTCCCTCTAAGCGAATTTTTAAAAAATAATTGGAAATCTGCTGTCTAAAAAAAAAATCTGTCGGGTTTTCAGTCGAAAAATGGTAGTAGATTTTTATGAAAACATCCCCCATCAGTTTTTTTTGAAAAAGAAATACCATGCAAAAAATGCTTCAGTGTTAAGATCTATAAACGTCTAAAATATATTTTCCACAAGTGCTCATCACAGCGTATCGCCTTCTTCCAGGGTGAATCATTAACTAATGGTGGGCTTTCGTAGGCGAATATCAGTTGAGAAATCTGTGAAATTTTTTGCTCAAATTATTAAGTTCGTAATTCAAAAGTTATGTATGAATATTTTTCTTGTGTTGGAAGGAGACAGCGTAGTGATAAAACAATTGTAGAGCTCAAGAATGATTTAAAAAAAATGGAAAAATATATTACAAACGTCCTTTTGAAGCTTAAAAGAATAATTAAATAACAGTGAAAGAGAAGAAAATTTCATATTTCAAATAAAAGCAGAAATACTTCTACAGGTATCGAAAATTAATTTTTCTTCAGAAATTATTCAAATTGATATACGCCAACAAATTGAAAATCACATAAAATACTAAACGAAGTTATAAAACAAAATAAATTTTTAAAAAAATCATTCAAAAAATAAATTTAATAAAATAGGATTTCTTGAAATTTTTATGCATAAATATCTATGACCGCTGAAGATCGGTTGTTTGGGGTGTTGTTCGTCCTCGTTATTTGAAGTTAGTGAGCTCGAATCCCGACTTACCTGAAGATCCGTCATATTCACAAATGGTGGTTGAGGAACGTAGAATTCGTCTTCCATGTGAAACAATAAATGTAGAATGGCATTCTAAATCTAGAGATCTTCCGTTTGATACCTGCTACTAAATTAGGCAAATCCTGCCACTTTCAGAGTCACGATGGAACACCCACTGTATGTCCACTATATAAAGATATTCCGCTCCTTACTTCAAAATGGCCAGATTTAACGGCGTCATTGCCAGTTGTCTGGTTTTATTATACAATGAATAAATAAATGAAATAATAAATGAATGAAATGAAAATATTTATATAAAGTGAGAATAATACATCTTTAATATTTGGAATTTTATTACAATTCATGTCAGAGTTATTTTAATAAGCAAAGATCACTCATTGATCTGGAAAATATAACTAGTACAATTTTAAAAACTTCAGAAAAACTATAATCTAAAATATAGAAGAAATCAAAGAAAAGATGGTATTGCTGTGATGTTTAAAGTATTCAACGATTTACAAATCAAAATATGACAGATACACATCCCCAGCATACATTCATTGCTCTTCTCATTTCCTAAACTTGGTTGATTCAGATTCGAGTAAAATTATTTCATAATCAATTAAAAAAATCGAGGAAACAAAAAAAAAATATTTAAAAACATTCTTAAAAAAATTTTTTTAAGATATTAGCTTGAAACTTTGCCTCTTTTTTTCAGTAAAATTGCATTGAAATACTCTCTGCTTTTCCTTGGCAGAGTGATATGATTAATTAATGGAAATGGGGTAAAATTATTACTTTTTATTCCTACTCGAGTTAATTAAAAAATTGCCATTATCATGATTCATACATTGGAGTCTACATTCTTTTGAATTCATAATAAGCTCTAATTTTACCTTTCTTTACTCCGATATAAGATATTTTCTGAATATTGTTTTATGTAATATTTTATTAGTAAATACAGTATTGTATCTCAACACTCTCTATATCTATAAAGAAAAATAACAATTCGGAATCATTGAGAATATTTAGTTTTCATGTTCCTAAAATAAGAATATGTTTCAAAATAAATAATAAAAATATATAGAATTTTATTTTCTATGACTAGGGGTAAAACCTCATCATTTAAATAGTTTAGCTGAATAACACAACAAATCTTATTTTATAATAAAACTTTTTTATCAATTTTTAGATGTTGTAATTTTACATCTAACTTAAGATTCATAACATAAATATGAGTGTATAGATAGATCTCTCTGTCTCAGTATCCCCTGGCAACTCGAATGTATAAAAATTTCCGCATGCATTTTTCTTGCTTTATTGAGGAACGCATCCAACATTTTCACCGTGTAACCAGTAAAATAAATTATATGCATTATTAAGCTTTTAATTTATGTTTTGATCAACAGATGGCGCTAGCTGTCGACTAAAGTAAGGCATTTGGAGTTAGTTTATATTGTCTACTAAAGTAAGGTATTTACTGCTCAAGCTGGCACCTTTTTTTATTATTTCTAAAGTTTAATACATTTTACTTGTTTATATTATGTAATAGATTGAAATTAACTGTACATCAATTGAGATTTATTTTAAAAAAAATTTTTCTTGATAACACCTAAAATTGGTTTTACTGACATTAGTTTCTCATGATAAAAATGTATATAAAAAATATTTTCTGAAAAGAAAAAAATGCATATTTCAATTCTCCGATATATGTAAACATAAATACGCAAAAAAATGCACAAATTTTTTAAGCGATTTCCATCTACAAATTGAGTAATCAGATTAAAAATTTTATCATACAGATATGAAGTTACTGTCCAAGTAACTTCATATCTGTAAATGAAAATAAATTAGCTAAAAAAATATTTCTTGATTCGTAAGATTGTATTTAAATTGTAAAATACCCGTTACGAAAATAACTGGCGCGCACAGACAAGATTAACTGAATAGAAATTTTGCGAATTATTTTTGGCAACGAGACGCATATGGTATAAGTAATTTCCTATATATCTATCCGCTTTCAAAAATTTTCTACATATATGTATATAATTAAATCAATAAAGGATTTTTATAAGTTATCATGATATTGGATGTCTATATTTCACAAATCAGTCAGAAACACAATGAATACCCAAAAAAATTGGTCATCTATTCCCGCTTTTTGATATTTCCCCTGAAAGATTATTTATCTAGCCTCTAAATCAATGGCCATTGAAGAAACAATACAATACAAAAAAAAAAATTTCCTCTAACGATTCCCCCCCCCCTCTCATCTACAGTTTTATTTTATTCTGAAAAGTGTGTCTTGTGATTTGCTTTGGTGAGTTTAAAAAATATATGTATTTTCTTGAGAACCATGATTATTTTTCGAACGGTGAGAATTCACGATGATTCATTATACTATAATTTATAACTTCTCAAACTCCAAAAAATCTTAGCTAGTAGTTTAAGAGCATACATACGGGATATTTTTATAAATAAATCACAAACTTTAAAATGAAATTAATCTTTAACAATTCTTAATAAATATTAATTGCATTATATATATGCCGTTAAATTTATGTACTATATTTATTATATTATGAAAAGCTTACAAATTAATCTGAAATATTATTTTTTGGTGATATTACTTCCTCTATTCACTATTTATAACTTCAGAAATGCTATAAATGTAATGAAACATTCTTCTGCTTTCTTTGCATTTATATCAAATTCGACTTAATATGTTCACCTTGTAGCACACTTACAATTGCATCAAACAAAACATTATTTTATATATATATATATTTAATTCTTAAGAAAAAAACTTAACTACTGCTTCGAATTTTATGAATTTTTCAGCCAAAAAAATTTGTTTTATTCTTTCATCAATCAAAATGTTATTAGTCCGAGTCTTTTACGAAATTAGTTATTCATTTGTATTAAGTTAAATATCAATTTCAATCGCAGTAAAAAAAACCCATTATGTCACACGAAATGAAAAATCAAGAAACAATATCTTTCTAAATTATAAAATATTTGGAAAAAAGTAAAAACTGAGTCTCATTAAATTCCAAAATATTATAAGTATTTTAGGTATTTTTATTATAAATATATAAATTGTTCTAACATCTAAAACCTATGATATTTAGCTTAATTTGGTACAAAACTTCTATAAACCTTGAATTATAAGAAATTCCTCATTATCAAATAAACCTTTTCAAATTGATAACTCTAATTTGACATAAATTCATATATATTATTTGCATTATTTTTTTTTTATTTTTCTAGTGATTTTCATACTAAATCAACTTCAAATCTTAGTAATTATAGCCTTAAAAATTTCGTGATTTTTATATTTACATGTGTTATAATCGGATAAAACTATTAATTATTTTCACATTAGGACTTTGTGGATCCACGCTGATTCATGGTGGAGATGAGCACCCCATGTACATGACATATGATGATACAAAACCAGATGGCAGCCATCCAGCTCTAGTCGGGTAAATATGAGTTAATCGGAATTAATGACGTTATGTATTTTGAATATATTTTAAATAGATACGAAAAGATTACGTTTAATAAAAGGGCTCTACTTTTGTTTCGAAAACAGAAATGAGTTTCTCAAATGTTTTTGAAAATGTTTCAAAATTATGTGCTTTTTCCAGATTATTATAAAACACAGATACGGATCAAATTAACACGTTTTAAAAAAAGCTTAAAATTGCTGCTTTAAATATAGCAATTCTTTTTTTATTTATTTTTATTCTCTAATGTTTGTTCAGTGTGAACGTTATTCATATACCAGTTTTTCAAAGCAGTCTTCACAATTTTGTTTTATTTTACAAGAATTTTTCCAAATGAATTTTATTTAAAATAAGATAATTTTTATTAAAATTTCTGGTTATGAAGCAAACTCTTATTAATTCTATAGCACGTGATTTTTTTAAAATCAATGAAAAGAAATTGAATTACCATTTTTCAAAGAAAATATTGAGAGATAAATCAGATCATTTAATAGTAAATTGTGGTCTCAAATTTATTCCTTTAGTTGTTTTTATCATTGTATATTCTAGAACATAAATTGTTCATTCCTGTCAATTACTGGATTTTACAACATCCTTCCCCCCCTCTCCAATGGTGGGCACTGGGTGATTGACCCTTCACCAAAAGCCCAGAAATTGCTACTCATTTAGCGTTACCCGATGGGCACCTGTGAACCAAGTCACGGTGGTGAGTAGCATTGCCCACACCACCACAAACCTGTTTATAGGGCGGGCCGCATTCATGCATCATCTCAGGAAAAAGGACAAAAAAAGACACAGAGAAAGAGAGCATCCATGTCTGAAACAGGATTCGAACCCAAAACCAACAGCCTAGGAGACAGGAAAGCTAACCACTCACCCATCATCCGGCTTAGAACATTCTTTCATTAGATTTATTATAGGTATAAGATTAATAGGTTATACTTAAGTAAAGATAAAATTATACAGTGAACTTCGTAACATTATTTCTCATCTGAAAAACTCTAAGCTAATTCTGATCCATACTGCAGGCCACCGTAAATGCAACAACCTGAAGGAAGCATGCAAATAACATAAATTTACAACATGCATTAGTGGAGGTGAGGTATGCAAATTGTTAGAATTTAAACGCAGACGCACATCAAGCTCCCCTGTGGCGCCAATTTTAAGCACTATGTAAGGCTTGGAAATTTCGACGATTTCAAGTACAGCAATTATGGGGGTTTTTTCTTGTGTGCCCCCGCCAATGGTGCGATGAAAGGAGGATCTGAACGGCAGAATGGAATGAAATTGTATTTACTGACGAATCACGCTTCTGTCTACAAAACCACGATGGTCGTATTCGAGTCTGGAGACACCGTGGAGAGAGAATACGCAACAGCTCCGTTATACACACCACACCTGTCCTGCACCACGTATTATGGTAGCGGGCGGTATTGGATATCATCGCACTCCTCCAGTACGCATTGCTGGTACTTTAAGCAGCCAGCTCTACATCTCCGAGTTGTTGGAGCCAGTTGTCCTTCCATGGCTTGCCCAGAGCCCTATTTCAACAGAATAATGCGTGGCCACAAGAGGCAAGCATTGTCTAAGGGCTCTTTACAGAAGTCTATAAATTTAATCATTTGATGCTTGGTCAACATGTTATCTACAAATTAAATTTTGTTGTGATATCTCTTGTTTTTCTAGGTGTTGCAATTTGGATGACCAGCAGGGTATTTCTGAAAATGCTTTTGATCTAGAAATTCATTTTTTAACATACACCACACAAAACTCATTTTACTTATTTTCTTGATTTGTTAAATTTCCTTCCAAGCAATTCTGTCACGTAAATTACATTTCTTTAAGTACGCAAAAATACTGTGATACTTTATTTTACAATAATGTAAGCCCTTATTAGACAATTAGCTAACATTTCTAACCTATTATAAACAACTAGTTAATGTTCGAGGAAGAGAGAAAAGCAAAATGGAAAATAAATAATTGATTAATTTCTCTCTCTTTCTACGCTAGGAAAGATCAGCGCTACTTTTAGACATGTCAAACAGGTCAAAACAACTAATAGGGTTTCTGAAAAACTAGACTATTATATTTCGCGAGTGCTTTCCAAAATTAGATTTTTATGTTGAAATAGAGGAAACTTTGCACTTTACAGATGAGAATACCAAGAAAGGCAATATTAATCTCACGTCGCTAAATAGTATACTGGATTAAACCTGAGATCTTTTAAACTGATAAATGCAGCCTTAATATTAATCCATTAAAACTCCCCAGTAATTGATTCTTGAAAAGGTTCGATAACTATTAATAGCCTCATTTATAGGATATCTTACCTTAATGACCTATATTATTTTCATCTATCCCACATTTGTTAATAAATGACACGTGGATGCTTAAATTAATTTTTAATAAATATGTTTATTCATGTAAAGCTATCAATGACTTCTGATATATTTTTCATTTCCCGATTCTTCAAACCAGATTGAATGCATATTATATGTTATTAATATGTTTTTCACGATAACTTAATTTACTTTTAAATAACTTATTTCAAAGACGTTTATAAAAAAAATTAAGTGAATATAAAATCTTATTCTTCAGTTTGTCACAAGGGTATAGCTCTCTTAGGATGTTACCGAAATTTCTTTCAAGAAATCATTTGTGATATCATTAGTTTGAAGTTCCATTTCATTCACTTATACGGCTTCATTAGAAGTTTTCCTTCCCACCTATTTATGCTTGTACAATTAAATTGGAGAAAAAAAATTACATATATTAGTACAGTAACTTCTTTGAATCTTTTCCAAACACATTCTTTCCCTTTATTAACGATAGCGTCGCAAATAACATTAGTAGTCTATATGCCTGCTTAATATGAATATAAATATGCAAATGCAGAACTAAAATGCATGTGTAAGCATTTATTATGCAGCTTCAGAATAAAGAACAGCAGTGACTTGTTAATCCTTTGCCTTTTTTCTGTAAATGTTATTTTCCAGCATGAGAGCTTTTAATTAAAAAGCTCTGAAAACTATGCAGATTTAAGCTTATATTAACGCTTCGGAAATTTCATTTCTGTTGCCGTTATGGTAGTTCTTTTATCAGCGATTATCCTTCATCCTCTAAATATTGATTTAATTAATTATTCGCTGCTTACATGATAATTTCTATTGTAATTTTTTTTAGTTTTGTATTGACTGACAAATGCCGCAGGTTTTGCAGCTTAAGTCCTGTTGAACGAAAGGAAGTACTTGTTCAAAGTTTGGCAGAAGTGACCGGATGCAAAGAAGCATTAAAAGTGAGTATTCAAAATTAATATAAAAAATTATACAAAATTACTATACTATAAACATGACTGTTTTCAATATAAATAATGTACAAAATATTATGGAATTATTTTATAGCCAATTCACTATGAAGAAAAAAACTGGATGGAGGAGCAATATTCTGGAGGCTGTTACACAGCAGTGTACCCACCTGGTTTTCTTACAAGATATGGCAGGTACTACATTAGATATCCTATTTTTTAAAAAATATATTAAAACTTTCTTTTTATCTGTGGAAGATTTTGCTGTATATTTATTAAATAATTTATCAATTACAGTATAACAGTAATATTAAATTTAAATTTCAAATAAAATTTGGAGACAATATTTTATTTCAGAACCAAATTATTATTTGATGATGAATTAAATTATAAGCAAGCTTGCTATGTTTTTGTTACACATTCATAATAGATTTATATAACTTTCTCCAAATAATTCATCATAAAATATTTCAGCAATTTCATGATTAGATATGTATTATATCCCGAATTCAGTATCTTTAAATCCAGAAATACACATCTATCACTTACATAAATGTATTCATGATTTATAATAATCAGGAATAAAGTCTGAGTGAGATTTAATAAAAATATAGTCCTTAGATTTTAAACTCTCTATTTGAATAGTTGTAGTACTATTTCTACAATCAATGCGTCTTTATTTATTTACAAAATAGTCAACAAAAAAAAAAAAAAAAAAAAAAAAAAAGCTGAATTAATATATGAATCACATTATATATAACCTATTATTTAAAATAACAATGAAAATATAAAAAGAAAACTTTCTTTAGTAAAAATGATATTAATATAATATTTTTAATACTTTATTCTTTTGATGTACAATTAAAAATCTTTAAAAGTAAAAATAATATAAAATCCATAAAAATATTTCAAATAAATTAAATTTTAAAAACGCAGTTTAAATGTACATAATTGAAACATATTTTCAGTGTCCTTCGCAATCCAATAGATAGATTGCACTTCGCTGGTACTGAAACAGCAGTGGAGTGGTCAGGATACATGGAGGGTGCCATTGAAGCTGGGGAGAGGGCTGCTCGTGAAATTCTGTGCAGAATGAGAAAGATAACTGAAGATCAAATATGGAAACAAGAACCTCAATTTGAAGTAAGTCACTTCAAATATTTTATATATGAGCATTTTGATTCCATCAGATACAATGAGGATTTTACATAAAAATAAGAATTCGAATCCACTAAGCGATTATATATTCAGAGTAGGTGAGACATTAAAGAACGAAATTCAATTCTGCTAAAAAATTATGCAATACTGAAAGAATTCTACTTTGATCATATATATGGAAAACAGAATTTATCAAATTTGCCAAATTCATGTTAATATTGCTTATTGTTCTTGGCGATTATAAACAATGAGATAAACATATTCAACTAACTAAAACAATTAAATGAAGACAAAAATTAATTTCATTGATGTTACACAATCGAATCTGAAAATAAGAGTTGATCATGATTGAAGTCCAATCACATTCATTAAATTTTTGTTCAATGTGTTTCAAGCCATATGCATTAGAAAAATAAAGCTTAGTAATTTATAAAAATAGAGTTAAAACTACAGTTGACATCAATGCTACTTTTTCCATTTATGGAATAAAATAGAAAACCTTAAACATCCCTCAATAGCTTCAGTAAAGTTAAAGAAAGAATAAAAAAGAGTTTTCACCAGATATTGTAACTAAGATTTTTAAAATGCTGAAATTATTACGCTTTCTTACATATAATTCAGAAGAATTTTACAGCTATCATTCCTTAGAAAACTGAATTCAACTTCTAAAAATATAAGAAATAGATCAAAATTTATTGGAACACTTTTTCTTTTACATTTTTTTAATATTTTATAACTTATATCAATATTTGATATCTAGTTAATGAAATAATCTTTATAAAAACATATCTTTCTTTTAATACACTTCAATTTTTGCTATTTTTATGTTCCATTTTTTATTTATTTTCTAGTCAGAGTAAATTTTCGTTTCAAGGTGAAAAGATCATGGCTTTCTACTTCAAAATTCAGATATTTTAAAATTTTATGCTGATCTATCAACAAAAAATAAATTTTTTGCTATTCAATACCTAAATGTTTTTACAAAATAATTTATAAAGAAATAATTTTGGACGGTAGAAAAATTTTAAAAATCCTACAGGTAAATTTACTAATACAGTTATTATAAGAGATATCACTTTTTAAATGTATATTCATTTATATCCTCTAATGATACCTCCTCTCATGATGAATAGGAAATTTCAGGTCTGAAACATTACTATATTACACATTATGACATCGTTATTTACATCCTTTTGACTTATTAACTGAACTTCTAATAATTATCAACTAAATTGAACTTCTTATAATTAGTTAAAATATATATATTGATATAGGTAAAGATCTCCACTAGTTTAATTATCTAATATCAGTTTATAATAACTAACTTAATTTTTTTTTAAATTCCCACGATTCACAAAAGAATTAAAACTCGCATGCTATTTACTTTTATAAAATATGCACATAAAATCCTATTTCATTTTTTTGTTTAATTATGCTAGCATAAAATATCTTCACTTCATTGAATGATTCCTTAAAATATTTTGAATCTATTAAAGTTATTTTATTCTAAAATGTATAAATAAATATCTATGACATGTATGAAAATTAATATTTTAATTAAAATAATGTATATTTTGTGCACCCTGATAAATGAATTTTATATTTCTGTTAAAATGTTCATGAAAATATTTTATTACTCTAATGAATTTTTTACATTTTTATCTTCTTAGGATGTAATTGCTCTGCCTTTTGAAACCAGTTTTACTGAGAAATATACCCCATCAGTAACAGGATTTCTTAAAATAGTGACAATTTCTCTCATGGGACTGACAGCCTTAACATTCTTAAGCCAATTAAAATATCTTAGACACTTCGGGAAAATATAAGAAGTAAATTAATAATGATAATAATTACAGCAACTAAACTATGCAAACAATGTTTATGAAATAATACACTCAAAGTAATCAAAAGCTATTAAATGAAAATCTTTGATATTAAAGTTGAAAGAATAATCTTTATTGAGTCATATGCAACTTTTAGTATTTTGAAGTGAATTATTTAGCATAACTAAAATACCAAATAAGTTTTGTCTTGACAACAAAATTATATAAAAAGATTATCTAATTCTGTGTTCTAACACCTAATATAACACCTAATTAACTCTTGAAAAGATTTCCAGACAATCCTCATACAATATGTAGAAGCTGATATTAAATTAAATCAATAATTAAATCTGCTGATGAACTGTCTAACTAAAAGAAGCAAAAGGTATTTTTAAATGTATTTGTTTATTTAATATAAATAATAAATTTATTGTATAAAATATAAGCACTAGTAAAAATAAAATTTTAAATTAAACTGCGAAAAAAAAACAATTAGAACGTTAACTGTGTTTTTATTTATTTTAAATATACCATTAAAATCATCTTCTACAACATTCTTAATGCAACATTTATTTTGCAATACATTAAAAAATTTATCATTTCACATTATATATTAATTCACAGAAGTTTGATTTTGCATTTATAACATTTCATCAATTAGCAAACTATTTTTTCCATTTTCTTTCCAGTTCGATTCAATCCTCCCTTAATACATTTTATAATCTTAAATATAAAAATAATTTACTTCTTTAGTTAGTAAAAAGGATCTTATTTAATTCTTTTATATATATATATATATATATATATATATATATATATATATATATATATATATATATAAGAAAGTTTCACCTGCACAGAAAATAAAAATTGACTTCTCCGGAAAAATTGACAAATATGCATTTGTACTGTGGTACATATATATTTCAAAATTGCATTATTGTCACAATTTTACAAAACTGCAGTATGCTGTCATTAATACGACAATCATTTAAAACACAATTTTAGTTTGACTGGTTTCACTTTGCATGCCTGAAAGTATGATATTCTGTGTCATATACATCATTTGATGCATAGCACACATAGAATAAATAATAACAGAAAACTGCAAGTTTCAGAAAATTAAAATTTCAAAGAAAAAAAATCTCTTAACCTAATATCATATTTAAGAACAGTTTTTTGATAAGTTTCCTCAAAAACAAATTAAGTTTTGAATTAATATGAAAAGAAATGATTTTTTTTTTTTTTTAAATGAGAATATAATGATTTAAAGACTACTTTTTATGAAGTTATTCCTTGACTAGTATTTTAATTTATTTACAGCAATTAATGTTTATTTTATATATTATATTCAATGTGTCCAAAATATATACTATCAATAAATTTTTATCTTAAAGTTCTTGCAATTCTTACAATATTGGTATGTCTGTCTTAATATTTTTAAAATAACAGAGAGGCATTGCAGATAAGTCAAAACTGAAAATTCATGTAATTGCCAATCCTTATCTTAATGAAAAAAAGAAATTGTTTATAAAATTATGCAATAATTAAAATTTTTCATAAAAATGAGATAAAACCTTAAAAAAAATTGCCATGTTCAAGTTAAGATTTAAAATAGTTATATTTTATGCATAGCATTATCATCCTTTAAGAAACATATCCTACTTTAAACATAAAAAATATTCAAATAAAGGTTCATTGCATCACCTTTTTAACCTTTTTATACATCACACTGATAATGAAAATTTCAATCATTTTCAAAAATTATGCCGTGAAAGAAAGTTAAAAAGTTACTGAAAAAAATAACTGATTTATACATCATAAATTAATTTATAGATTAATAATGCATCATGTATCAAGGACTTTTAAAAAAAAATGTAGTTTTATTTAGTGCTTCAACAAAAATAGTTATTAAAATCTATTCTTTAGCATAAATAAATCTTTAAGATAAATTCAAATAAATCTTTATTGAATCAATTAAAGTACAAAATAATATATTAACACATTTTATAAGGCTGGACTACAATGAACCAAACAAAAATAAATATTTATATAAATATGAATTAAAACATATAAAAAGAGACGTACCGTATTTTCCTGTATATAATCCGCGGATTATGTGTTAAAAAGGTTCCGAATTTCGTTGTGCGTATTATATGCCGCCGCGGATTATCTGATAAAAAACATTCTCCATCAGAAAAGCTTACAAGAAAGTTTTGAAAGAAATACTCTTTATATTTCATAAAATAAATAACAGGTCGTACCAGGATACACCTGAGTTATTTAAACTATAATCGGCTTTGTGCAATTACGTTCAAAAACGAATTTGGTTTCTCTTAAAGATTTTACGGTTGTAAATTCGCTCACGTCATTTTGCAATTTGCCTTGACGTGAGCTGTTTCGTTTTGAAAATATTCAAATTTGTATGTCGTCATATTGAAGCGAAAATTTTTAAGTTACACAGCAGATTTTAAATTAAAAGCTATAGCGAAAGCAAATACAAACAATGGCGTCAAATGTGTTAATGTGAAGTGAAAAACAAAGCACGCGCGGTATAAAAAAATTATATTAAATAAGCAATTTGTAAATTATCTATTTCTTTCATTTAAATATTAACAAAGCAAATATATATTAATTTAAATATGTCTAACATCTTTTTAAAAGTTATTAGAATCTAAAAATCGGGAAATTTTACCAGAATCTCTTCTCAAAATTATCGCTTTTGATCGATCTCGTGCTTTCATCTCAAGTTTATCGCACTCTGCGATAAACTGGATCTAGACTGATATTTTTCATAATAAATGCTCTTATTCTATACAATTTATTAAATTTTTAATCCTACTGTGCATTTTTTTATTTTATGTGACACCTATATTATCAGCAGTACATATTTTAGACAATTCACCGAAAAAACATTGCCGCGGATTATACGCCGCTGCGGATTATGCGACGCTTTTTTCCCTTTTACTCGAAAAAACGGCCGTGCGGATTATACGCCGCTGGGATTATATACAGGAAAATACGGTATATTGAATTGATAGAAATTTAAAATACATAAAAAGCTCGTCATAATTCTTTGCAGTAAAATAAGCAGCTATAACAGTGAAGAAATACATAATAATAAAAGCAGCTATCAAAAATATATATATAGTTGTATATAATTCAAAATTGCACACAAAGATGAAACAATTAATGTCAAGCACAGACTTTAAGTGTTTGGAAAGCTTTAAAAGATTCCATAGGTTTTAAAGGTATTGAATTATTAACATGTCCAGCTTCAACACAAATCATATTTTTCCATTCCTCATCACCAAAATCATCCATTTTCTTAGCATTTTCAATCCATGGATTCCACACAACTATTTAAAAAATATTTAATTTATATATATATATATATATATATATATATATATATATATATATATAT